>JAVJIF010032802.1:0-47126 GCA_038442645.1 Agave tequilana
TAATACCCAGTTCCCGGAATACGTACTTAGTTGCGTATTCAGTTTTTCGATCGTATTTTTCAATTTACTTCTTGTATTTGACCGATTTTAGTTTTAAATATCATTTTCTAATATTTTATATTTTCTAAGATTTTCTGGAATTTTCTCGAATTAAATTGAAAATCTTCAAAACCGGTGTCGACCAGTACCGCTGATCGATTCCCGGATTTTTAATTTACAACAGATTGGAATTTCTCGAAGAGTCTTTAGACATTTCCTCTTAGAATCATATTTCCTACGTAAATACTTTTTTTTGAGGATTTTATGAATTTATGAAAATTCCACCGGAGTCGGTATCGACCAGTATCCGGGATTTTTAATTTCAAAATGATAAATAATTTCTTAAAACGAATTTCACCAGGAGTCTTAGTATAATATTCTCGATTTTTGAGAATTTTTGTGAGTCGTTCCGAGATACTTGATTTCGGGACGATTTCGGTATTTTTCCAAAAGATTTCCGCATCCGCAACCGAATCCCGGGAATCCGCCACTCCAATTATTTCCACTTTTTCTTCCAAGAAAATATCTTCCTCTTTTCATTTTCTTTTCCTTTTTCCTTTTTCTTTCCCTTTTTTTCCTTCCACCAAATTTCCACAAAATATCTTCACCAAAATATCTTCTCCACCAAAACAAAATATCTTCTCCAAACAAAATAAATATCCCAAAACACTCAAATCCCTCTCCCATCACCAAGGTCGGCAAAGAGAGCCACCTCACCTCCCATTTTACAAATAAACCCCCCTCTTTTCCATTTTTACATCTCCTTTACAAATCCAAATCCTATATAAACACTTCCTTCTCCTTTCTCCTTCATTTTTACTTCACTTCACCAAAGCCTTAGCCTCCACCAAGAGAAGCCTTCACCCTCACCAATTCCTCCTTCATCTCCACCACAACCACAACCACTACAACCTCCTACCTTCATCTCCTTCCTCCTTCAACTCCATTAAACCAACCACAAACTCCAAAACACACCAAAGCCTTCACCTTCTCCAAACTACCACCACCACACCCATCATCTTCTTGAGGCCGGCCACCTCCTTTGGATTGGGGCCGCGCTCCTCTTCATCATCGGCAAGACCTTAAGGCCGGTACCCTCCTTTTGGATTGGGCCGAGCTTTCTTCGTCGGTAATATCACCGTAGATCTTTCGGTAATCGTTCGCGATTATTCCGGTGATCGATTTATGATATTCGGCGACAAAGATCATTTCGGACGCATAAAGCTTCAAGTATCGGTTTTAGGCGAGTAACTTTACTCGCCAAGACATGGACTTATAAACTCATTTTTATTATTGTTGTATTTTATGTCGTGCGGTGTGGCTGTACTGTTAGACGCGGAGTTACCTCCTGCGTCTAGGCTTTTCCTTAACGCGGCCTTCGCGTTATTGTATCGATGCGACGCAAAGCTAAAGCTCGCGTCTGTGTTCTATTTATATTGACATGACGCGGAGTTATACTCACGTCCGCGTTCTCCTCATGCCCTGATTTAAACGCAGGTCACGAGCCTCGCGTTTTGATACCTTCGTGACGCGATCCCCGCGTCTGAGAGCCCCGCGTCTGCTACTTTCGCGTCTGCTATGCCCATGTCGATGTTCTTCTTGCATTAACGCGACGCAGAACCCATGTCCGCGTCCGCGTTCACCTCGCGTCCTGACTTGAACGCAGACCTCGCGTTTGCGGCACCTTTGCGACGCGAACCCCGCGTCTGCTATTTTCGCGTCTGCTACTCCCAGACGAATATCACCTCTTGTCATGCTATCTCTTGACACCAGGCATGATACACTTGACTCTTATAATTATCACGATAATGGGAATGATAACCGGACATCATGCTTTACCAACTTGATTTACATGATAGTACGATTGTACTCCTGATATTCCTGACTTGCTCCTGCTCATTCCCGAAATCTGATAATTATCTAAAGAACTCGTAAAATGAGACAACTTGCATCGGGTCGGGGGAAATATGCGGCTATCAATATATGTTCGTGTTTACAGTGGTATTAGGTATGTTGTGCAACTAAATATCCGGTCTGACCTGTGGGCCTCCAGGCGACCGAGGGGAGTGCTGGCTCCCTCTTCCTGATACCATCATGATAAAGGGCATACATAAGTCCCTCCTGATAGGCCTTGCGGCTGGTTCCGTCACCAAGCAACGGAACACCCTGGACCGTGGTCCCGGGCAAGCACGGGACCCACTGTAAACATAGTTCATTGATACCCCCGCTGGTTTCCAATAACAACCTTGCTTTACTCGGATATGGATCTATGTGCGCTGGGACGCTAGTTCACATAGCTAGATATCAAAGTAAGACAAGTAATAATAATAAAAGACGCTAACTGTGGATCCGTTGTACACGCCTGGATTACGGGGACATGAGATAAAGGTATATAGATGAGGGTTTCCTTGTTTGGATTATTCCTTCGAGGTACTAGTCTCATAGAGCCGTAACCTAAACTTGTACAACGTCTTTTCAACTCTAAATTGTTGTGCTTCCATTACTTGCTGGCTGAATATTTATTATACTGTTCCAACTCTCCTGCTCTTGTCTCTTTGCCACTCGGCTGTAACCTGATCATTTGTTTGGGAGGTCCTGACTCCCTTGAATTTGTATGTTCAGGTTCCGGAGCTTGGATTGAAGTGGAGCCGTCCACAGAAGATCAAGCTTTCCTTGTTGAGCAGGCCGACTAGTTCGGTTTCTCTCGTGCCAGACTTTTCTCTTCGACTCACGGGATCCTCATCCAACTCGTGAGCATCTTGTGTTCATATTGTAAATCGTACTTTTGGACATGGTTGTGATATAAGACACATGTATTGTGTAATAGTATATCATATCCTGTGATAACTTTGTAATTTGTACTTCTTAAGTTGGCATATGAATGAATACCACGCTTTGTAGTACTCTGATTCTTGCTTGTACTAATGCTTAGCGTATATACGTGAGGGTATTTCTGACCTGCGTATATACGTCGCAGTGACGTCCCCGTACCGTGGGATCGGGGCGTTACAGGTTGGTATCAGAGCCTAGGCTCTCACACCTATAGTACAATCAAGCAGCAAATTAATGGAATTTGCTATTGCCAACTACAATGTACAAAGTTATCTAGTCCTTCTTGATTCCTTCCCTTATGTCCTAAAATCCTTCCATTTTTCCAGTTTCCAGTCATCTTTTTACCAACATAAGTATGGATAGAAGGACGAGTCGTAACAACTCAGGACAAGTATCAAACGGACCCACGGGAGAGAATGCCGATATTCTGAGGGTTATCCAGACGATGGTGGAAAATCAGCAACAACAGACAGAACTCTTCCGGCAAGAGTTAGCAGCTCCTAAAGAACAAAGGCCGGGGAACATATCCGACTTTCGACGGTTGCAACCAGCCATTTTTACAGGAGGAGAGAAACCATTGGATGCTGAACAATGGCTGATCGACACCACAGATCTGCTGAACGCAGCTCGAGTTCCAAAGAAAATCAAGTAGAGGTTGCAAAGATTCAACTAAAGGATGTAGCCAGAACATGGTGGCTAGCTGAGGAGGCAAGATTAGAAAAACCTGTCTCCTGGGACCAATTCTCTAAAAGTTTCTATAGTAGTTCTTTCCTGCCACAGCTCAGAAAGAAATGGAAGAACAGTTCATCCGACTTCAGCAATGGAATCGGTCCGTGGATGAGTATGCCCGCGGATTTTTAAGACTTAGCCGCTTTGCTCCATACATGGTGACTGATGAGGAGAAGCGAGCAAGTAGATTCCAACAGGGCTTACAAATGGACATTCAAGTCTTCTTAATGCCCAACAGCTGAAAACTTATTCCGAAGTCCTCACCATAGCTCGGGAAGTGGAGCGTGGACTGGAGAAGAAGAAATTGAACCTGATAAGGAACCAGGCCATGAAGAGGCCATTCCCACAAATGGGGAGAGGAGGTCCATTCAGAGCAGCAAAAGCTCCAATAATGAGACGACCATTCCGACCAGCTCCTTTCCAGATGGCCCAACCCCAGATGGCCCAACCAGGTCCTATTTGTCACTTTTGCCTGAAACCAGGTCACTCTCAACAAAATTGCCGTAGGGCAAATGGATTATGCCTGGTATGTGGTTCTCGTGACCATACCATAGAAGTCTGTCCCCATAAAAGAATGGGAATAACCAACCAAGCCTTGCCAGCACTTCCAGGGCCAAATGGACAGAGGAACCAGGGACCAATGGTTAGGAGAGCCCTTCCCCCTCCCCCACAGCAAGCTATCCGCCCAGTCCAGAGGGGAGTTAAGACTGCAGCAGGACGTGGAAGGGGACAAGCTTACAATTTGACGGAAGAAGAGGCCGAGGCTTCTGAGGAAGTGATAACAGGTAAAATCATGGTACACTCAAACCTGTTCTAGCCCTCTTCTTTCAGGTGCTTCCCATTGTTACATCTCAGATCATTTTGTTGCATTGCATTCTATACCTGTTAAAACTTTAGACCACCAATGGGAGATTAGTACAGGGAATGGAGTAGTCATATCTACTAAGGTTTGTACTGATTGCCCCGTAGAACTCTGTAACAGAACATTGGCCATAGATATGCTCGTACTAGATACCAAAGGGTACGACGTAATCTTAGGCATGACCTGGCTAAGCAAATACTATGCAGTGCTTGACTGTCGGGAGAAGAGAATTGAGTTCAGAATTCCACGTCAGCCGGAATTTCAATTTAACGGGGAACCCAAGGCTGTCAAGAGAAAAACTCGGATGGCTACTGCTGAGATTCAGAAGAAGAAAGTACCGGTTTGGGATGAATTCCCGAAAGTATTTGCTGAAATTTCAGGACTCCCACCTGACAGAATGATTGAATTCTCCATTGAGACTATTCCAGGAACAGTTCCAATATCCAAAGCTCCGTACAGAATGGCACCCACTGAGTTAGAGATTCTAAAGAAACAGCTGCAAGAATACTCTGATAAGGGATTAATTCGACCAAGTGCTTCACCATGGGGAGCTCCAGTACTATTGGCAAACAAAAAGGATGGTGGTAAACGGTTATGTATCGACTATAGAGAATTGAACAAAGTTACCATCAAGAACAAGTATCCCTTACCAAGGATTGATGACCTGTTTGACCAACTACATGGAGCCCGAGTATTCTCTAAATTAGATTTACAATCAGGTTATCATCAGCTAAAGGTGAAGAAAGAAGATATTCCGAAGACGGCATTCAGAACCCGTTATGGCCACTATGAATTTCTAGTTATGCCTTTCGGAGTCACCAATGCCCCTGCAGTTTTCATGGATTTGATGAACAGAGTGTTCTCGCCATATTTGGATCAGTTCGTAGTTGTCTTTATAGATGACATCTTGATCTATTCAAAGAACAACGAGAGCATGCAGAACACTTGAGGATAGTATTACAGACTCTCAAACAAGAACAACTTCATGCTAAGCAGAGCAAGTGTGACTTCTGGTTAGACCGTATAGCCTTCCTTGGACACATGATTTCAGAAGAAGGAATTTCAGTTGATCCCAGCAAAATCCAGGCAGTAAAGGACTGGCCAATTCCAAGGACAGTGACTGAAATTAAGAGTTTTATTGGACTAGCCGGATATTACAGACGCTTTGTCCAAGATTTCTCCAAGATTGCAGCCCCGTTAACAAAGCTCACCCGAAAAGGAGAAAGGTATATATGGACAGAGGAATGTACTGCAGCATTTGAGCAATTAAAGCAAAGACTCATTACAGCTCCAATCTTAAGGACTCCCTCAGGAAGAGGAGGGATGGTCATATACAGTGATGCATCCGGAAAAGGCCTGGGGTGTGTACTAATGCAACATGATCATGTCATAGCTTATGCATCCAGGCAACTGAAGCCTCATGAGCGAAATTATCCAACTCATGACTTAGAGCTGGCAGCAGTAATATTCGCCCTAAAGATCTGGAGGCATTATCTTCTGGGAGACAAAGTGTTAATCTACACAGATCACAAGAGTCTTAAGTATATTTTCACACAGAAGGAATTAAACATGAGACAGAGACGGTGGCTTGAATTAATGGCGGACTATGATATAGACTTACAATATCATCCGGGCAAAGTCAATACGGTACCAGATGCCTTGAGCAGGAAGCCAGAAAATAGAATGCTAGTCCAAATTACTCAACAGAAAGAGTTAATTCAAGACATCATAAGATTGGACTTAATGTTAGTACAAGGAACTGATAAGGCAGGACAGTTAATGACCTTTCAGATTCAGTCAACCTGATGAATGAGATTAAAGAAGCCCAAAAGAAAGACCCCAGATTACAGAAATTCAGAGCTCAAGTAGAAGCTGGATTGAGAACAGATATCCATATTCATACGGATGATGCACTATACTTTGGTAACAGAATTTGCGTTCCCCAAGGAGAAGTTCGACAGAAAATTCTAGCAGAAGCACACAGTTCAGCCTATTCCATACACCCAGGGGGAACTAAAATGTATCAAGATATAAAGAAACAGTTTTGGTGGAATGCTATGAAAAGAGAGATAGCCCAGTATGTAGCCAAGTGCTTAGTTTGTCAGCAGATAAAGATAGAACATCAAAGAACAGCTGGACTTCTACAACCCTTGCCGATACCCGAATGGAAGTGGGAACATATCACTATGGATTTTGTCACGGCACTACCTCGCAGTCCTAAGGGTAATAATGCAGTTTGGGTAATCATTGATCGCCTCACAAAATCAGCTCACTTCATACCATTCAGGGTAGGTCAAACAACAGAAGTCCTGGCAGACAAATACATGAAGGAAATAGTTCGTCTACATGGAGTTCCGGTTAGCATCGTATCAGATAGAGACACAAGATTCCGATCGCATTTCTGGGAAAGTCTCCAAGAAAGTCTAGGAACTCGTCTGAAATTTAGTACTTCATATCACCCCCAAACAGACGGACAATCTGAACGGACTATCCAAATTCTTGAAGACATGCTAAGAGCCTGCATGATTGAATTCAAGGGATCATGGGAAGACTATCTTCATCTGGCAGAATTCTCTTATAATAACAGTTATCAGGCCAGTATCAAGATGGCACCGTTTGAGGCATTATATGGCAGAAAATGTAGATCACCAATTTGTTGGGACGAAGTCGGTGAGAGGAGACTTTTGGGGCCAGAGATCCTAATTCAGACAACAGACAAAGTTCGAATCATTAGAGATCACCTCCGGGCAGCACAGAGCCGACAGAAAAGTTGGGCTGACACAAAGAGAAGACCATTGGAATTTAGGACAGGTGACCATGTGTTTTTAAAGATATCACCCACCAAAGGGGTAATCCGGTTCGGTACTCGTGGAAAGCTTAGCCCAAGATACATCGGCCCATTCGAAATTTTGGATCGTGTGGGAGATGTGTCCTACCGATTGGCATTACCTCCATCTTTAGACGGAGTACACAATGTATTCCACGTATCACAGTTGAGAAAGTATGTCAAGGATGAGAATCATATCCTAGATCACTCCGAACTGAAACTACAACCAGATCTGTCCTATCAAGAGCAACTGATGGCCATTTTGGATAAAAGTTTTAAGACCTTGAAGAATAAGGCAATACCATTAGTGTTGGTTTCTTGGAATAGGCATGTGCCAGGAGAGGCCACGTGGGAACGAGAGGATGTTATCCGTGAACGTTATCCTCAACTATTCACAACTTAAGTTGGTAAAATTCCTTCTCTCGATCCTTCTCTACCGTCACCTTCCCCTTCCTGAAATTTCGAGGACGAAATTTTTTGTAAGGTGGATGGATTGTAATACCCAGTTCCCGGAATACGTACTTAGTTGCGTATTCAGTTTTTCGATCGTATTTTTCAATTTACTCCTTATATTTGATCGATTTTAGTTTTAAATATCATTTTCTAATATTTTATATTTTCTAGGATTTTCTGGAATTTTCTCGAATTAAATTGAAAATCTTCAAAACCGGTGTCGACCAGTACCGCTGATCGATTCCCGGATTTTTAATTTACAGACAGATTGGAATTTCTCGAAGAGTCTTTAGACATTTCCTCTTAGAATCATATTTCCTACCTAAATACTTTTTCTGAGGATTTTATGAATTTATGAAAATTCCACCGGAGTCGGTATCGGCCAGTATCCGGGATTTTTAATTTCAAAATGATAAATAATTTCTTAAAACGAATTTCACCAGGACTCTTAGTATAATATTCTCGATTTTTGAGAATTTTTGTGAGTCGTTCCGAGATACTTGATTTCGGGACGATTTCGGTATTTTTCCAAAAGATTTCCGCATCCGCAACCGAATCCCGGGAATCCGCCACTCCAATTATTTCCACTTTTTCTTCCAAGAAAATATCTTCCTCTTTTCATTTTCTTTTCCTTTTTCCTTTTTCTTTCCTTTTTTTCCTTCCACCAAATTTCCACAAAATATCTTCACCAAAATATCTTCTCCACCAAAAACAAAATATCTTCTCCAAACAAAATAAATATCCCAAAACACTCAAATCCCTCTCCCATCACCAAGGTCGGCAAAGAGAGGCACCTCACCTCCCATTTTACAAATAAACCCCCCTCTTTTCCATTTTTACATCTCCTTTACAAATCCAAATCCTATATAAACACTTCCTTCTCCTTTCTCCTTCATTTTTACTTCACTTCACCAAAGCCTTAGCCTCCACCAAGAGAAGCCTTCACCCTCACCAATTCCTCCTTCATCTCCACCACAACCACAACCACTACAACCTCCTACCTTCATCTCCTTCCTCCTTCAACTCCATTAAACCAACCACAAACTCCAAAACACCACCAAAGCCTTCACCTTCTCCAAACTACCACCACCACCCATCATCTCTTGAGGCCGGCCACCTCCTTTGGATTGGGGGCCGCGCTCCTCTTCATCATCGGCAAGACTTAAGGCCGGTACCCTCCTTTTGGATTGGGGCCGAGCTTTCTTCGTCGGTAATATCACCGTAGATCTTTCCGGTAATCGTTCGCGATTATTCCGGTGATCGATTTTATGATATTCGGCGACAAAGATCATTTCGGACGCATAAAGCTTCAAGTATCGGTTTTAGGCGAGTAACTTTACTCGCCAAGACATGGACTTATAAACTCATTTTTATTATTGTTGTATTTTATGTCGTGCGGTGTGGCTGTACTGTTAGACGCGGAGTTACCTCCTGCGTCTAGGCTTTTCTTAACGCGGCCTTCGCGTTATTGTATCGATGCGACGCAAAGCTAAAGCTCGCGTCTGTGTTCTATTTATATTGACATGACGCGGAGTTATACTCACGTCCGCGTTCTCCTCATGCCCTGATTTAAACGCAGGTCACGAGCCTCGCGTTTTGATACCTTCGTGACGCGATCCCCGCGTCTGAGAGCCCCGCGTCTGCTACTTTCGCGTCTGTTATGCCCATGTCGATGTTCTTCTTGCATTAACGCGACGCAGAACCCATGTCCGCGTCCGCGTTCACCTCGCGTCCTGACTTGAACGCAGACCTCGCGTTTGCGGCACCTTTGCGACGCGAACCCCGCGTCTGCTATTTTCGCGTCTGCTACTCCCAGACGAATATCACCTCTTGTCATGCTATCTCTTGACACCAGGCATGATACACTTGACTCTTATAATTATCACGATAATGGGAATGATAACCGGACATCATGCTTTACCAACTTGATTTACATGATAGTACGATTGTACTCCTGATATTCCTGACTTGCTCCTGCTCATTCCCGAAATCTGATAATTATCTAAAGAACTCGTAAAATGAGACAACTTACATCGGGTCGGGGGAAACATGCGGCTATCAATATATGTTCGTGTTTACAGTGGTATTAGGTATGTTGTGCAACTAAATATCCGGTCTGACCTGTGGGCCTCCAGGCGACCGAGGGGAGTGCTGGCTCCCTCTTCCTGATACCATCATGATAAAGGGCATACATAAGTCCCTCCTGATAGGCCTTGCGGCTGGTTCCGTCACCAAGCAACGGAACACCCTGGACCGTGGTCCCGGGCAAGCACGGGACCCACTGTAAACATAGTTCATTGATACCCCCGCTGGTTTCCAATAACAACCTTGCTTTACTCGGATATGGATCTATGTGCGCTGGGACGCTAGTTCACATAGCTAGATATCAAAGTAAGACAAGTAATAATAATAAAAGACGCTAACTGTGGATCCGTTGTACACGCCTGGATTACGGGGACATGAGATAAAGGTATATAGATGAGGGTTTCCTTGTTTGGATTATTCCTTCGAGGTACTAGTCTCATAGAGCCGTAACCTAAACTTGTACAACGTCTTTTCAACTCTAAATTGTTGTGCTTCCATTACTTGCTGGCTGAATATTTATTATACTGTTCCAACTCTCCTGCTCTTGTCTCTTTGCCACTCGGCTGTAACCTGATCATTTGTTTGGGAGGTCCTGACTCCCTTGAATTTGTATGTTCAGGTTCCGGAGCTTGGATTGAAGTGGAGCCGTCCACAGAAGATCAAGCTTTCCTTGTTGAGCAGGCCGACTAGTTCGGTTTCTCTCGTGCCAGACTTTCTCTTCGACTCACGGGATCCTCATCCAACTCGTGAGCATCTTGTGTTCATATTGTAAATCGTACTTTTGGACATGGTTGTGATATAAGACACATGTATTGTGTAATAGTATATCATATCCTGTGATAACTTTGTAATTTGTACTTCTTAAGTTGGCATATGAATGAATACCACGCTTTGTAGTACTCTGATTCTTGCTTGTACTAATGCTTAGCGTATATACGTGAGGGTATTTCTGACCTGCGTATATACGTCGCAGTGACGTCCCCGTACCGTGGGATCGGGGCGTTACAATGGTATATCTTTAAAATTTGTCGAAGCCATTCTGCTTCTTCTCCAGCCTTATCTAAGGCTACGAATTCCGATTCCATAGTGGAACGGGCAATACATGTTTGCTTAGAAGATTTCCAAGATACCACTGCTCCTGCTAGAGTAAATACGTATCCGCTAGTTGATTTTGATTCCTCAGAATCTGCAATCCAATTAGCATCACTGTATCCTTCCAGAACAGGTGGATACTGTCCATATCTCAAGGCATATTCCTTGGTATGTGATACGTAACCCAATACTCGTAGTAGAGCGGTCCAATGTAGATCACTAGGATTACTAGTGTATCTACTTAACTTGCTTACAGCGTAAGCAATATCGGGTCTAGTGCAATTCATCAAATACATTAGACTCCCGATAATCTGAGAATACTCCAACTGGCGTATTCCAGTTTCTGTATTCTTATGAAGATGGACATGTGAGAGAAAAGGATTTGTATTCTCTTTTATCCCATGATCCTTGAATCTTTCTATCATCTTATCCACATAGTGAGATTGAGATAGATTGATTCCATCTGGTGTTCTAGTAATTTTAATTCCTAAAATTACATCAGCAACCCCCAGATCCTTCATATCAAAACTGTTGGATAACATTCTTTTAGTAGACTTAATAATCTCAATATTAGTCCCAAGTATCAACATATCGTCTACATAAAGACAAACAATGATACATGCGTTTCCAACTGTTTTCGTGTAAACACACTTATCGGATTCATTGATAGTGAATCCATCTTTGATCATGACACTATCAAATTTCTCATGCCATTGTTTTGGAGCCGCTTTAAACCATATAAGGATTTTACCAATTTACACACCTTGTGTTCTTGGCCCTTGACTTTAAATCCTTCAGGTTGCTCCATATATATCTCTTCACTTAATTCACCATTTAAGAATGCAGTCTTGACATCCATTTGATGGATATCTAAGTTGTGCAATACTGCAATTGCAATTACATCCGAATGGACGTTATTCTTGTTACTGGTGAATAAGTATCGAAGTAGTCAAGTCCTTCTTTTTGCCGATAACCCTTGGCTACTAATCTAGCCTTGTACTTATCGATAGATCCATCGGGTTTTAATTTTCGTTTGAAAATCCTCTTACAACCAATTGGTTTACTTCCAGGAGGCAAGTTTACCAATTCTCAAGTATGATTACTTAGTATGGATTCTATTTCACTATTTATACCTTCTTTCCACATTTGTGCTTCTGGGGTTGACATAGCCTCTTTAAATGTTTGAGGCTCGCTCTCAATAGCGTATGCTATGAAATCTGAACCAAAAGATTTTAAGATTCTAGATCTCTGACTTCTTCTTGGTTCAGTTTCCGCATTAACATTCGGTTCCTCGGAACTTTCGTCCCTGAACGCCATCTCGTGTGTTCTTTTCCCAGAAGTCTTATCTGCTTCCCGTTTGTATGGAAAGATATCTTCAAAGAACACAGCATCTCGAGATTCGATAATCATGTTTACATGAATATCTGGTATTTCTGATTTATGAACCAGAAATCTGTAGGCACTGCTATTCAAGGCATAACCTATGAATATGCAGTCCATAGTTTTTACTCCCAACTTAGTCTTTTTGGTTAATGGTGCCAGCACCTTTGCAAGGCACCCCCACATTTTGAGGTAATGGTAGGAAGGTGTCCTTCCATGCCATAACTCGAATGGTATAAGACCAAGTTTCTTGTGGGGTACTCTATTTAGAATATAATTTGCAGTTAATAGAGCTTCCCCCCACAAGTTCTGCGGAGCTCCAGAACTTACGAGCATGGAATTAACCATCTCCTTCAAAGTTCTGTTCTTCCGTTCAGCAATTCCATTCTGCTGAGGAGTGTATGGTGCTGTAGTTTGATGTATTATACCAAAACTAGCACATAACTCACTAAAATCATTTGATTCATATTCTCCGCCTCTATCGGATTTTAGAATCTTGATTTTCTTGTTGAGTTGATTCTCAACTTCGGCTTTATATGTTGTAAACATATTTATTGCCTCATCCTTACTGTTTAAAAGATACACATAACAGTATCTTGTACAGTCATCAATAAAAGTAATGAAATACTTTTTACCGCCTCTTGTTGGCATAAACTTAAAATCACACAGATCGCTATGAATTAACCCTAAAGGTTCTGTATTTCGATCTATTGAGTGAAATGAATTTTTAGCCAACTTGGCCTCAACACAAATCTCACACTTGCGAATTTCTTCCAAGTTGAGTTTAGGAATATATCCCAGATTAGACAAGTTTTTCAAAGACTTGTAATTTACATGCCCTAATCTAGCATGCCACAAATTAGGAGACTCAAGCAAATAAACAGAAGAATTTCCTTTATTTATTAGCTTTGGGTACAAATACACGGACTTTTTATCTACCACTGCAACATTGGCTTTAAAAAGTCCATCGACAAGATAACCCTTTCCCACATACATCCCTCCCTTAGTAAGTACAAATTTGTCAGATTCAAAACAATTCTAAATCCTTTCTTACTAAGTATTGATCCGGAGATCAAATTCTTGCGGATGTCTGGAACATGAAGCACATCGTTAAGAGTAAGCTCTTTCCCCGATGTCCACTTCAGGATGACCTTGCCCTTTCCTTCAACCTTTGAGGAAGCTGAATTACCCATGAATAGCTGCTCATCTTGCTCTAGCCTTTGATATTCTGAGAATAACAATTTCTCCGAGCAGATGTGTCGGGTAGCTCCAGTGTCTACCCACCAATCCTTGTTATTGGTTGTCAGATTCACTTCTGACACCACAGCAGAAAGGCTTGGAGATTCATGGTTGGTCATGTTCGCCTGTGGTTGGCTCTTCTTGTTCTTCTTAAGACGGCTGCGACATTCATTGGCTTTGTGACCTTCTTTGTTGCAGATGTAACAGGTCCCTTTGAAGCGCATGTTTCTGCCGTCTTGAGCCTTGCCTTTGTACCCCTGGGAAGGCTTCTTCCTCTTCAAGCTTTTGGAAGAAGACGCTTTCCCCTTTGAGTCCTCGATCACATTTGCTTTTGCTTCGTAGGAGTTCTTACTGCTCTTTTCTCGGACTTGCGGTTGTCCTCCTCTATACGAAGCCTCACAATGAGATCCTCCAACTTTAGCTCCTTTCTCTTGTGCTTCAGGTAATTCTTGAAGTCTCTCCACGCAGGTGGGAGCTTCTCCACGATTGTTGCAACCTGAAAAGTTTCAGGAAGAATCATACCTTCGGCCTCTATTTCGTGCAAGATAAGTTGGAACTCTTGCACCTGACTGATGACAGTCTTGGTATCCACCATTTTGTACTCCAGAAATCGTCCTACGACGAACTTCTTGGTACCAGCATTCTCAGTCTTGTATTTCTTGTCAAGACTGGCCCATAACTTCTTTGCCGTAGTGATAGGACTGTAGACATTGTAAAGAGAGTCATCCAGTCCATTTAAAACATAATTTCGGCAAAGGAAGTCACCTTGTGTCCAAGCATCGACTGCAAGGACTGAGTCCCGATCAGTTCCGGGTTCTGGTGGATCCTCCTGCAGGAATTTGGCCAGATGAAGAGTGGTCAAGTAGAAGAGCATCTTCTGTTGCCACCTCTTGAATTCTGTGCCGTCGAATTTTCCTGGCTTCTCCGGCTTCGGGTTAGGAAGTGGAGTAGGCATCAAACTTTGGAGCTGCATGTTTGTTGCCTTGCTAGTGCTATCTTAATTTGTCTCAGACATTTTCTGTAAGTTCAAGCAGAACAGAAGTAAGAAACGATAATTGTCTTAAGATTGTTGGGTATTCTGCTTAACAAGAATCAATCTGACAACTAATCAAGATCACTGAGATATCGACAATCTAATTGGCCAGGTCGGCAAATATCAGGTGGGAGGTTTTCCGTTCAATAGAACGTTCCTTAATTTAAGAACCACCTTTCAATTTCCTTCCTTGGTTAAAGCACCAATTAGACTGAATCTAAGTCAGTCTCGATATACTGTAAAGTATATCCCCTGTATAAAGGACTTAATCCACTTATACAGTATTTAGAGTGAGGTACGCTTAGAGCGAATCTCCTTAAGACAATTACGTCCCCCGCACCCGGTGCTAACGGGATAATGGACGCTGGTCTCCCAAGATACAACACTCTTTCACGGTATTTGGATAGCACTACACAAATCACCGTACGGTCGAACCGTAGTCAACCAGTACCTTCACAGGATCTTTGAAGCAGCGGTACAAGGACAAATTTCAAACGAATATTTGCCTTTACTCTCTGGAGGAGCACCAACTGTTGAGGACGAAGGAAGGTTGAAGAATATTATTTCTTCAGAAGTACAAGATTCAGACAACAATTCTTATAAAAGAATCTGTTGAATTTTCTGATTCCTCTTTCAGAACAATTTTGCAGAATCTCCTTTTTTGGAAGTCGCTTCGGATTCCCACTTGACGCTGGAAGCCGCTTTCACGCTGGAAGCCCAGTTCAGAAATTCACTTCAGAACTTAACTTTAGAGAGAGAGAGATCTTTCTGGTTTGGTGTGTCTGAGAATGAACCTGGAGCGCTATTTATAGCGCTCCGGAAGGGTATTCTCGTCCGCCAAAAGTCAACAGTTGCGACGGTTCGGACAGAACCGTCGCAACCGTTCATCCGCCCAACCGCACGGTCGGTTTTTCCGACAGCGTTTGGCGAACGGTTCGGATCCGCTCGCAGACACCCGTTGGCGGGCGGCTCGGATCTGTTCGCGCGGACACCCGTTGGCGGGCTGGAGCGGATTGGGTAGTGGAGTGGAGTACCCTGAGACCCGATTCAAAAAGAACCAGTCCAGGTAGGGAACCCAGGCCCGAGCCCGGACCCGTGCCCGGCCCGGCTCCGGCTCCGGCCGGCCAGCCGGCCGCCGCCAGCGGCGGCGCGCGGCCGCGCACGTGCTCGCATAGTTCCCTCCTTTTCGAGCGCGAAAACTCCAAGTACCCAAAGGGCACGCCCTTTGTTCTCAATTTTCTCTATTTATACACCATAGGCTTCCATCCCATGGCCAATGTGGGACTAAATGCTTGTAGCTAACTTTAGTCCCATTTGGCTTTGAATTAGGCAATCTTTGGACTTGAATATCTCATTCATTCGAAGTCGGAATTGAACATGTGAATATACCACGTTCATTATCAATGGAAGGAGAACACACTCCAACCATCATCCAGTTGATTCGATCAACGAATCTCGCCATAATTCATCTCGAAGATTCACCTTCATATTCTTCAATTCCAACAGAAAAAGGAGGAGGGGAGGATCGCTGAAAGAAGGAGGAAGAAAGAGTGGAAGGAGGAGGGCTGGGGATATGCTGGAAGGAAGAGGGAGAAGAATGGAGGCGGGCGAGAAGCAGAATCAGAGAGAAGAGAGTGTTAGCGCGCACGGGGCAACAGCCACTCTGGAGGGATTCGCCCACTTGGCGGAGACTTAATACAGTCAGAGAAGTAACTAACACGGTAAAATAACGAACAATAGAGAAAAGCAATCAACACAATACTTAACGAGGTTCGACAACGTGTCTACGTTCTCGGGGTAAGGAATAGAGAAATTTTATTGATTCAACAATCAATACACAATAATACAAGAGGGAAACTTGAGGAGAATCTTAGGGATACAATACATGAGGGCGCTAGTCCCTATTTATAACCACAGAGTCTCTGGATTTAAGGAAACCCAGATTAGATTCTATCCCATCCAGAAAAGGAATCCGACTCCCAAAAGGAAAGTCAAAATGCGCCTGTCGATCGACCGCGCCGGTCGACCGAGTCCAACTGAGACTAAGGCCTTGTGTCAGTCGGTCGACCGGGCGGTCGACCGCTTTCTTCCTGTGCACGTTTGTGCACGCCAGTCGACCGGGCGATCGACCGGACTCCTTCACCTGTCGACCGGGCGGCCGACCAGGAGCACAAATCTGGTCTGCTCCAATGCGTCGTTTCTCGCTCCTTGATTTTCGATATCTGTGCTAACTTCCTCTGCTCCTCTATCTCTTCTCTCCCACAATTCTCCACCTCGGTGAAGATTTTTCAAATCTAAGCCGATCTCCAACGAACTCCAGTCTATCACTTGGCGAAATTGACACACGATCTCGGCTTGCGCGCTCCGGACAAAATCGACACACGACGATCTCGGTGAAATCGACACACGATCTCGGTTTGAAATTTGTAGCTCAGTTATCAACTGGGATGCACCACACATGCCTTCCCTACACTTCACCTTAGGAGAACTTCCATACATGCTGATCACCGGACGTGTCTCCTACTCTGCAACTACATGACCTCATGAAGAACCCATCATGAGTCAACACTGACTCTCCAATAGACTGGCCTTATCCAGTCTACATGTTTTCAACTGACGGTCCAACAAGTCTGAGTAGAGGACACCGAACACCATCATCGGCTTCAACAAACTGGATGCACACCCCTCCTATGCAAGCTCAACCATCGTCTCACCAGAAGATCAACTGTTCATCGAGATCACAACACCTCACCTCTACGTGAAGTCCAACTAGCCACAACACTTCACCTCTACGTGAAGTCTCTCCACCTCTACGTGAAGTTCCAATCGGCTTCTCGAGAACCCAAACAGCTTCATACGGGTTGCTTCATCAAATATAGTTGCGTCTTTACGGCTGCCTACGTACCTTGCCCAAAGATCAAGCCAACCGTAGTTCATTATGAATGAGTTCCATCAAGCTCAAGCACATGTACCTGAATCTTCAGCAACGAACCTATCTGGCTGAGTTATATGAACCTCCTTACTACCGTCATGGAGAACAACAGCCTTCAACTTGAGCTTGTTGCAGTCACAAGCTTGAGATTCATGCTTCTTTACCCACGTGCATGGTTTCACCTTGGGTTCCAATGGCTGCAAACAATTCGACATTCTCAACAATGTCTTCAACCTGTTCAGTCAACCCTGGCTACATGATCTCCACCCGGTGTCACATTCGGTAAAGTCTTTACTGATACCGAACCAACTGGAGATGGTGGAGTAGCATCAACCTCCACCCGCTGCGATACTTCTTTGGTCTCCGTCCTCTCCACCTGCTGAGAGACGGTAGACTTAAACACTGAAGTCTCATCAAATGTGACATGCCTACTCAACACGATCTTCTTGTTTTCAGGGTCCCACAACCTATAACCTTTCATATTCCTTTTGACACCCAAAAACACAACCTCTTTACTCGCGGATTCACCTTACCATCTTTGACACTGAAGTTGGTCGGACTTTCAAATTCCCGCAGCAAATCATGATCTTCAGTATCTTTCTCAGACTAAATTTTCAATAGAGTTTTACCTCCTATCGCAGTCGTTCCATTTATGAGATGGCTAGCATACACAATCGCCTCAGCTCAAAACGATTTGTCTAATCCTGCATTGGACAACAACCACCGAACCTTCTCCAACAAGAACGGTTTACTTTCTTAGCCAACCCATTTATACCTTCTGTGAAGTGAGTACCAATACCAGTGTTCTAGCCAAATCGTAGGAATTGGTTCATGTCTCTTCCAACATTACCAATCAGTAGCTCCTTGATCTTCCTACTTGTCTGCTTCTCCATTCTTTCTTTCCACTTTACCAACATATCTAGGGCTTCACACCTTTGTCTCAAGGGATATATCCAACAATGCCTAGATAAACTATCAATAAAAGAGACAAAGTACCTGTAACCTCCAAGCGATGCAGTCTTAGCAGGTCCCCAAACGCTTACATGAACACAATCAAGAACACCTTCTGAGCGGTGAGTACTGGTGTTGAATTTCACCTTCTTCTTATTTAGAACGCTGTGTTCACCTTCCAAGTTGTATGTAGCAGCACCTTCCAATGATCCTTTCTTTGCAGGAGCTCGCAAAGACTTTTCACCTCCATGTCCGACCTTCACCTGTCAGACCTTCGTTCAACCGTCATCTGAAGAACTAGAAGTCTCCACCTAACCTGTAACCGTACTACCTTTCAAGTAGTAGAGATTGTCCCGGCGGACTCCCTTCATCACCACCATCAAGCCTTTGATCATCTCGAGAACACCATCTCTTACAAACGTCACAAGACCCAATGCTTCTGTAACGCCCCGATCCCAAGGATATGGAGACATTATGGCGACGTACAAACGCGAGGTGAAACACACTCACGAGTACGTTAAGCCTCAGTACAGGACAGGGCCTCCATATACACAAGAGTTCCAGCAGGAAATAGTACAAGAATACCTGCAGAAAGGGGTTAGTGATCATAACAGATATAAATACAGGAATAAAGGAGATAACAGGAACAAAGCACAAAGATACCTATGAAGGAATCCCGATGGTAAAGTCTACTATGTGAATCTAATGAATTAGCTGCCCGAACGATAACTCGGATCTCCAACCTGGGCATGCAACCCAGGGTCGTCAGAAAGCAACTTAGTGAGTGGTAAAATGAAGGAGGAGGTAGTAATATATACAATAGTAATACAAGCACGATACATATATATAATACATGATGTTGTACTAGTGATACCATATAATAAGTATATAAGAAGCAGTAGAAAATATAATCATGTCATATTTTAATACCAGCACTACCTAGCATGTTATCATCGGGTCATATCTACAGTAATAACTACAGTTGTATAGTGATGATGTGATGGACATAAACGTGTAGATGAAGTATGCAACATAACCATACTACGGTGTGGTGTCTAGGCAGCATATAGGCAATGCAAAACAGAATATATGCAATGCATCGTATACATGTGCATGAGTAGTATGTCACCACAGAAAGCGTAACATGTACCAGGTAAAGTAACGATCTTACAGGTAACATGATAACGGATAAATGATCAGGAACAGTAACAAATACAACTATACAATAGTAAACATGTATCAGGCAAGTCATGTTCTTTATACAATAGTAGCAATCAGTACCACTTGGTCTTTTAATCAATCTCTTCCAGTGTCCCATACCACTGGCAGTTCATACTGGAGCCGCACTCCAGTCGAACCCATCCGGACATGGCCTACGGGTACTATTATCCAAACGAGAGAGTGACCAAATAACAAGTGTTCCCGACGTCACTATTGTGTATACTGTTTTATTATGTTAATTGGAACCCATGGTCGAGAAGTTCTTATCGGGTAGGTGTATGCCGTGCATACCCGGGATCACGGCCTTAAACAAACCCCTGGCTGCTGAGACCAGGGCCCTCCGCTAAAAGGGGAGCGTAAATCAAGTAACGGGAGCTCATGGAGCAATTGGTAGGTAGCACTACCGTCCCCTGCAGTGGGAAAACAATATGGATCCAGTACATCACCCGATAAGATCTAATCAACCGTCGAGTCTCCCCCATACCCCAGTTAACTTTATGATCTGATATGTCAAGTATACAATGTAACAAGAACAAACACAGTACATGATACGGTAACATGATAACTGGACCTGAGCTCTGTTGATAGCATAGAACAATATAACGGAAAACGGGAACAATATAACGGGAAACGGGAACAATAGATGTGGGATTCCACATATCGCATATCAACAGCTCTCATGTTCAGTAACGGAAATATCCATATCAATAACGGGAAACAATCATAGAACAAGAATACGAGGATAACATGGAACAATAATACATGCAATATGAACGGGGATCCATATGTCAAGAATAAAGAGACCATACATGCGTGTGTAACAGTGATATGCCGAGATTCATGTAACGATGATAACAAGAATATGAAATGCGGTAGTCCGTGCATTGGTATGTCTGTGTCCCAGTGGAACATATCTATGTGATTGTGCATGTAATAACAGTGATCAGTGCATCCATGTAACGAGGATATCAATATACATGACGGTATCCAGTGTAATAGTGTAGCCGTATATCAGTAGGTCCCAAACATGCAGGAATAGTGTCGTGAATCTCGGTATCTAAGGAATGGTGAAACATCAACTAATGGTATAGCGTGTAACAGATCTTTATATGCAATACAGTGTTCCGTGTATTGGTGAGTCGGTAAGGGTGATCGTGTAATAGTGACCGTTTCTGATCTCATGGAGTCCGCGTGTATTAGTGCACATGTAACAGTACTACGTAATCATGATTGATGGCTACGAAGTGACAGATGTGATAGATGGAAGAAAACCATGTGGAATAATAATCGAACCATTTTACTATGGTTATCTATCATGTATACATTATATGAACTAGATGTTATATGTTATATGACATCATGAAGCAGATGCAAATATTATTTTATTGGTTATGTTATCATGCATTACACAATATGCCTCTTCTATAATTAAGTCATTTATTAACAATCTAGTGATTTACCCATAATCACGATTTATTTACCTAAACGATCACTCAATTCATTAAACATGAATAAATATTTTATTAAAAAGAAAACACTCACTAACTGGCCATGAGAATGTTGCTCTCTTTTCCATGATCGCAACGGATTTAGAATTGTCCAAATCGGAGTCCGGATGCTCCAGATATCACCCGAATACTAAATCATAACAAATGGGTTAAATATGTAAATAATATAAATGCAAATACTGAATTGTACAGGAAATTTTCTGTAACATTACCTGTAACGGGTTTGAATGCGGGTTCGGGCTGTTAACGGTCGGGTTTGGAGCCACGACCCAACCCATTTGACTTACAGGAAAACGGGTTAACGGGTTTGGGTTTACTATTGACCCAATAAGCTTATCGGGTTTGGGTTCTACCCAACCCCATAAGAGAAACCCATAGCAGCAGCAGCTTCTTGCTGCTGCTGCCCCTGCGCGGGCCGGCCGGCCAGCCCAGCTGGCCGGCGGCGCCAGTCGGCCTGCCGGCGCCGGTCCCGGCCGCCGGCGGCGGTCCCGGCCCGGCCGAGCAAGTGAGAGAGAGAAGGTGAGGGAGAGAAACAGAGAAAGGGAGAGGAGTTGACAGGGGAAGAAAAAGGAAAGAAAGGAAAGAAGGGAAAGAAGGAAAAGAGGATGAGGAGAGGGTGGCCGGCTTGGGGAGGCGCCGGCCGGGGGCGGCGGCCGGCGGCGGCTGCGGGTCGCCCCCTCCCCTTTTTTGGGTGTCTGCAGCACAGAGAGGGAGAGAGAGATAGAGAGAGGGTTTGGAGAGAGAGAGTTTGAGAGAGAGAGAGAGTTTGAAATTTAGAGAGAGAGAATTAGGGGAGAGAGAATTTAAAGAAGAGAGAGGAAGGCGGTGATTGAAGGCGGTGGGGGAAAGAATCGTGTAGAAGAAGGAAGAAGGGAAAGGAAAAGAAAAGAAAAAGATTAAAAAATTAAAATATAGTATTAAATTCAGCCCAAAATTCAACTAGCCCCGAACGGTGCCCAAAAATTATAGAAAATAAAAAATATTATTCTGAGACGTAACATAAAAACGGTTTGAAGAATTCTAGCTGGTTTGCAAATTAAAAATCTTGGAAGATGTCGCGGGTACCGGGCGACACCGGTTTTGGCCGGATTTTCGATAAATTCAGAAAAATTCCCAAAATCCCCTAACGTAGATATTATGATTCTAAAACACATGGTAAAAGCGGATTCTCACAATTCTACTCCGTTTGTGAGATAAAAATCGGAAAGCCAATTATCGGTATCGGTCGACACCGACTACGGATAATCCAGAAAAATTCCAGAAAATCCTGAAAATTTAAAATATTAGAAATGATATTTGAAACTGAAATCAACTCAATCGGACTACCACGGAGGTCAAATCAATTTTGTACATCGTATCGCGTACAGATACTGTGATACGTACATCAGGGAGCAGGGGGTTACATTTCTCCCCACCTTACAAAAAATTGCGTCCTCGCAATTTTCATTCAGGTGTGAGAATAATATTTCCAACCCCAAAGCCTAAAGGTTATGGGTCCACGACACTTCCGCTGCGCACTCTGCTATCTATAAGTAATTCGGGATAGAGAAGTATGATAGTGAACGAATACTACAAATGGGAAGCAGGACGATGCAAGGAAAGCGAGCCTAACAAATGGGAAGCAGGACGATGCAAGGAAAGAGAAAAGGAAATTGGATGTTCTTATTGACAACTGGAAGGAAGGAAGGAATACAAGCGAGTCAAGGACTGAATTGTCAAGGTCATAGTATTCTTGTACTCATTGCTGGACTCCCCCAAATTCAGATACAGATCAGTTAATCTGAATCTGATTGTACTGTTGGTAAGAGCCCGTGAATTAACCCAGGTAGTTACCCACACCAGTGTGAACCTAGGCTCTGATATCACTATGTAACGTCCCAATCCCAAGGATACGGAGACGTTATGGCGACGTACATACGCGAGGTGAAAACACACTCACGAGTACGTTAAGCCTCAGTACAGGACAGGGCCTCCATAACACCAGAGTTCCAGCAGGAAATAAGTACAAGAATACCTGCAGAGAGAGGTTAGTGATCATAAAGCTAACTGGGGTATGGGGGAGACTCGACGGTTGATTAGATCTTATCGGGTGATGTACTGGATCCATATTGTTTTCCCACTGCAGGGGACGGTAGTGCTACCTACCAATTGCTCCATGAGCTCCCGTTACTTGATTTACGCTCCCCTCTTAGCGGAGGGCCCTGGTCTCAGCAGCCAGGGGTTTTGTTTAAGGCCGTGATCCCGGGTATGCACGGGATACACCTACCCGATAAGAACTCCTCGACCATGGGTTTTCAAGTGGTATGGGACACTGGAAGAGATTGATTAAAAGACCAAGTGGTACTGATTGCTACTATTGTATAAAGAACATGACTTGCCTGATACATATTTACTATTGTATAGTTGTACTTGTTACTGTTCCTGATCATTTATCCGTTATCATGTTACCTGTATGATCGTTACTTTACCCGTACATGTTACGCTTTCTGTGGTGACATACTACTCATGCACATGTATACGATGCATTGCATATATTCTGTTTTGCATTGCCTATATGCTGCCTAGACACCACACTGTAGTATGGTTATGTTGCATACTTCATCTACACGTTTATGTCCATCACATCATCACTATACAACTGTAGTTATTACTGTAGATATGACCCGATGATAACATGCTAGGTAGTGCTGGTATTAAAATATGACATGATTATATTTTCACTGCTTCTTATATACTTATTATATGGGTATCAGTAGTACAACATCATGTATTATATATATGTATCGTGCTTGTATTACTATTGTATATATTACTACCTCCTTCATTTTACCACTCACTAGGTTGCTTTCTGACGACCCTGGGTTTGCATGCCCAGGTTGGAGATCCGAGTTATCGTTCAAGCAGCTAGTTCATTGGATTCACATAGTAGACTTTACCATCGGGATTTTTTCATAGGTATCTTTGTGCTTTATTCCTGTTATCTCATTTATTCATGTATTTATATCTGTTATGATCACTAACCCCTTTCTGCAGGTATTCTTGAAGAGAGAGGGTTTGGAGAGAGAGAGGGTTTGGAGAGAGAGAGTTTGAGAGAGAGGGAGAGAGTTTGAATAATTAGAGAGAGAATTAGGGGAGAGAGAGAATTTAAAGAAGAGAGAGGAAGGCGGTGATTGAAGGCGGTGGGGGAAAGAATCGTGTAGAAAGGAAGAAGGGAAAGGAAAAGAAAAGAAAAAGATTAAAAATTAAAATAATAGTATTAAATTCAGCCCAAAATTCGACTAGCCCCGAACGGTGCCCAAAAATTACAAAAAATAAAGAATATTATTCTGAGACGTAACATGAAAACGGTTTGAAGAAATTCTAGCTGGTTTGCAAATTAAAAATCTTGGAAGATGTCGCGGGTACCCGGCGACACCGGTTTGGCCGGATTTTCGATAAATTCAGAAAAATCCCCAAAAATACCCTAACGTAGATATTATGATTCTAAAACACA
This sequence comes from Agave tequilana, assembly GCA_038442645.1. Taxonomy (NCBI): domain Eukaryota; kingdom Viridiplantae; phylum Streptophyta; class Magnoliopsida; order Asparagales; family Asparagaceae; genus Agave; species Agave tequilana. The sequence goes on from JAVJIF010032802.1 coordinate 24,677, forward strand.
TGGTAAAAGTGGATTCTCACAATTCTACTCCGTTTGTGAGATAAAAATCGGAAAGCCAATTATCGGTATCGGTCGACACCGACTACGGTAATCCAGAAAAATTCCAGAAAATCCTGAAATATCTAAAATATTAGAAAATGATATTTGAAACTGAAATCAACTCAATCGGACTACCACGGAGGTCAAATCAATTTTGTACGTCGTATCGCGTACAGATACTGTGATACGTACATCAGGGAGCAGGGGGTTACAGCTTCCAAAGCGCCAACAGAGATAAGGTTCCTTTTGAGTTGAGGTACATACCTCACCTCCTTCAATTCTCGTATTATCCCATCAACCATCTTGACACAGACTGTACATATCCCTTCTATATTACACGGATGATCATCACCCATGACTGTGTAATATCCATCTGGCTTCTCAAAACTAGAAAACCAGGCCCTGTTCGGGCACACATGATAGGTGGCTCCGGTATCCAAAATTCACTCAGCATTATCTGAGTAATCAACAGTAGGAATAGTAAAGAGAGAGAGAGAATACCGATGAGTCTTCATCCGATCCATCCGCCTGTGCGAGATTCGCCTCGGTGTTTGACTCCACCTTCTTACCTTTGGCCTTCGGGCAGTCAATTTTTCAGTGCCCTAGTTCCTTACACAAGGCGCACTGATTTCTCTTCAGATTTCTGAAGCCTGATCTGGACTTCGATCTTCCCTGATCATCTCTTTCCTTCCTATTGGAACTTCTGCCTCTTACCGCCACCGCCATGCCTCTGCTATTGTGCTTCCCGAAGAAGACAATCTATCCTGTCTCCTTACTTCATAACTCACAAGAGCAGCCGACACCTCACTGTAGTTAAAGGATTTTCTTCCATTGAGCAATGTAAGAGTAAAGGTCTCATACTCTTCCCTAGGAAAAGAGTTCAAAAGAATTACCGCCTTATCCTCTTCACTGGTCGCCACATCCACATTAACTAGATCTATAAGAACCTTCGTGTAGCGATTCAAGTGTTCATTGACGGAGCATCCTCTTTGCATCTGAAAACCATAGAGCTTACTCTTCAACTGCAATCGCGATTCTATACTTTTCGTCACATACTTCTTCTCTAGGATCTCCCACAGCTGCCTCGCAAATATCTCATGCAACATCTGATACTTGATGTCTTGTGACAGACAAGACCTGGTCAAGCCACACGCCGAACGGTTCATCTTGTCCCAATCTTCTTCTGTCGTTGATGCGCGCTTCTTCTCCAACCGTAGAGTATCTTTGAGGTTTGATGCCGTCAGTGTATCCATAACCTCACTCCTCCACATATCAAAGCTGTTTGTGCCGTTGAACTTCACCACATCAATCCTCAGCGGATGTGGATTCATGGATTTTCCTGATGATGTACCTTCTCTAGCCATCTTCTCAACTGATTCCTCAAAGTAATGCGGAAACAAATGGAGTTAGATAAAATAAACTAGATAAAGACAGGATCTTTACCTATACGTGAAACCTTCGAAGAGTTTCTGTAACTATCTACTCCTTCGAATTGATTCCTCGAGCAATCTACACGCTGTTTTGAGATCGACACACGATCCCACAAACAATCCCAACGCCGCTTTGAAATCGACACACGATCTCCGCCAAACAGCAACTGATGCCCTTGAATCAACAGATGATCCCATGCCGAATCTGGGATGCTCTGATACCAATTGTTGCGCGCATGGGGCAACAACCTCTCTTGAGGAATCCGCCCACCTGGCGGAGACTTGATGCAGCCGGAGAAGCAACCAACACGACAGAACAACGAACAACAGAAAAAGCAATCAACACAATATTTAACGAGGTTCGGCAACGTGCCTACGTCCTCGGGGTAAAGGAGAGAGATTTTATTGATTCAACAATCAATACACACCAATACAAGAGGAAAACTTTAGGAGATTCTTAGGGATACAATACATGAGGGCTCTAGTCCCTATTTATAGCCACAGAGTCTCTTGATTTAAGGAAACCCAGATTGGATTCGATCCCATCCAGAAAAGGAATCCGAATCCCAAAAGGAAAGTCAAAACGCGCCTGTCGCTTAACCGGCCGATCGACTGACCCATGCCACGGTCGACCGCGCCGGTCGACCGGGCCCAACCGAGACTAAGGCCTCGTTAGTCGGTCGACCGCCGGTCGACCGCTTCCTTCCTGTGCACGTTTGTGCACGCCCATCGACCGGGCGGTCGACCAGACTCATTCACCGGTCGACCGGGCGGCCGACCAGGAGCACAAATTTGGCCTGCTCCAATGTGCCGTTTCTCGCTCCTTAATTTTCAATCTTTGTGCTAACTTCCTCTACTCCTCTATCTCCTCTCTCCCACAGAGAGAAGGAGAGAGGTTTGGGAGATGTGGCGGTTGCTGTTTGGAGGCGGGGAGAGAGAGACGGAAGAATGAAGACGGATTGATAACTTTTGTGAATGAGATATTCGTAAAAACTCCGTTCTCGCTAATGGTAATTCGTTGTGGGGGCGGTGAGAAACCGATTAATGTGTGTGTGTGTGGGAAGGGGGCAGGGGCGGGGGAAGAGGGGAGGCGGAGATGGGAGAGAGGAAGAGGGGGAGCCAGAGGGGGGAGAGGAAAAAGAGAGTAGCGGGTGGGCAGCGGGTTAGGGCAAGGAAGGGAGAGGCGGAGAATGAGAAAAAAGACGAACAGATAGACACACTTTGTGGTGGAGCCACCAGAAGAGAAAAATTCTTTTCGGTCGATTTTAATTAATGATTAGTACATCATTGTTGTGGTAGAAAACCGAGCGAGATGATGAGAGAGGCTAGACGACCATTGCAGCAAGAGCGGAAGAGAAGGCGACGGCTAGCGGGAGAGGGGCGGCTGAAGGGAGAGAGGAGGGGAGGAGGCTAGGGGAACAAGGAGGCTATATGAGAGAGAGAGGAAGGGGACGAAAAGAAGGGATGCTCTCTCTCGGATGAAGACGGGCAGACGAACAGACAATTTTTGTGAAGGAGTCATAGGAGAAAACATCGTTTCGTTTAGTTTTAATAAAACTAGTATACCACGTTTACGGTAAGAAACCGACTAAATTCCATCGACGAAGAAAAAGAAGGAGGAGGATGGAAAAGAAAAAGGAGGAGGAGGAGGGGGGATAGGAAGGAGGCTGGAGGGAAGAGAGGATCACTGGCTGCTCTCTCTTGCTTGCTCTCTTTGCGAATGAAGACGAACGAATTGACGAACAGACACATAGATAGACAAAATTTGTAAAGGGAATCCCGGGAAGAAACCTCCCTTCGATCTGTTTTAATAAGATTGGATCGGGTCGGGTTGAACTATCAAGCGGGTCAGACACTCAACGGGTCGGTGCTCAAAAGAAAACAAAGAAGGTAAGCATTTATCTCAGTGAATCAACGGTCAGGATATGCTTTGGGCAGAATTTTTTTTAGAAAATTTCAGAAACCTCATCAAAAATAGCTATTTTGTACTCTCCTCACTCTTCAACAAAACTTATTTATTTTTTCTGTTGTTAAAACTCAGAATATCTATGTGCCTTCAATTCATGCTGGATAATTCTTTATTATTATTATTATTATTATTATTATTATTTTATTAAGAAACATAAAAAAAGATCTACGTGCTGAAAACCCTTTGGAGTGCTTGATGACTAAACCTTCAAAGCTACCGACAGTCAAGAAAAAACCGACTCTGCTTTGTATGGGGGCAACAAAAAAAAAAAAAAAAGGGTATTTGTCATTGGCTGCGGGTGCGGCCAAATGCAAAAATTTCTCCATTTTTGCAGTTCAAAGCTTGCTGATCCCTTCAACTGCCAGGACTCCATCAAATCACAGGTACTTCAAATTTTCTCTCGATTTCTTCGTTAAACTTTGCTCTTGCAATCTCTGAGAAAAAATTCTAGCGTGCAGTTCAAAGCTTTAGCGTAGTTTAGCTTCTTCTTGCTTTAATTAGACTTCAAAATTTTCTAATTTTCAAACTGCATTATCATATGGGTAATTTTCCATGCTTTGTGTAATACAATATAACCGCCATTGTGGTAACAGTGGATCTGACTCGGTTAATAGTTCCAATTTTACATGGAAATTTCCAAATTAAATCCTTTAAAAAATCATTAAAACATTTTATTTTTAAATTTTTAGAGAGAGAGAGAGAGAGGGTGGCCTGCACAAAATTGTGATGAGGGTCAAGGAATGTGTACTACATTCTAACAATACCAAATATTTGTATTTGTTTACATGAATCCCTTTTCTTCATTCAGCTCCATTTTGTTTCCACGCATTCACATGGAATCCATGTTTTTGGGGTCTGACAATGGTGGATTTTGGGGTGGATTAATAAATTTTCTGTTTGTTTCGAGTTGGGTTGATTTCAGAATCGTGAAATGTCAGCAAACATCTTGTTTTGTGATATTCTCAAATCGGGGCAAAATGAGCGGATTTGTGCTCGATTTCGAACACCTCACTTAAGAACATAATTTTATACTTACTATGATGATGACAGCATAAAAAATGGGCTGGATTCCCTATAGGAAACAAACATTAGAATCAGTGGTCCTCTTCTGAGGACCACCTCTCCTACTTTAAACACCCAAACAACAAGATTTTTTGTGGATTTTAGGATTCCTTGTCAAAATCAACCCAAACAAACAGAGAATTTTGGTATGCTTGTGGAAAATCAACCTTAGATTTCAGACATTATCACAAATCAAATTTTTGCTTACAAGGAAATAAACAAGCCCTTAGGGCCATCTTGATTCTTGTCTGTTAAATTAGGAACTAGCATATCCTTTTTTACTGCTTCGATATCTATTCATTTAGTCCTATCTTTACAGTCCTTTCTTTCACAATTCACGTGTCATAACCATCTGGACTCGTATCTTCTTCATTTTATCTTCGCTTGAAGCTTATAAAAAGAAATTGAAATAAAACTATAATTCACATCATGCTACATCAGATAAAGGTTCCTAAAGTGTAGTATGTAGCCAATCGAGTATAAACTTTTTATCCCTTATATCTCATCTCAGTGTTATAGCTATGGCGGCAGCAGGGAAATGATAACAGTGGCCTCAGATACCTTTTTGTAGCTCATTGTGGGCAACATCACAATGTGAAATACACATCCATAATTTAGAATATTTTTTATTATCCAATTTATTTTGTCTTTTCAAGCAACTCAGCTTTCCTTTGGTGGCTTCCAAGAGCACGTCACCTGTGGGTAGATCCCTTAGCCGTCACCATTATTTAAAGTTTTGGCTAAAGGAGCGTTGACAGTTGCATTGTCGAAATGTCAATCCTTAAATTTAGTTTTACTTTAATTAGAAGTTCAAATCTATTTAAGCGTCAACACCATAAGCAAGGTAAACATGGATTTCAATTCTGAAGTTCTAAGGTGTCTTCTGCCATGATATCATATGTCATCTCCATGGATTCAAAGATGTCAAAATTTCCAATTACAGACAGCAAAATTCCCAAGTAGAACACCTTTTCCTCCTTTTCTTTTTCTTTTTTCTTTTTTCTTTTTTCCTCTTCCATTTTCTCATTTTGAAGAAAGTGGTGCACTAAGTGCTTCTTCGCGATTTGAACCCTAGCGCGAAATAGTCAAATCTAGGCTGAGGTATTCTATTAAGCAGTGCTTCACAACGTGATCTGATTGTGATGAGACAAAACAGACACGAGATGTGACATCACAATATGACATATGAATGAGGGTGAAAAGAAGAATGCACCACTATAGATTTAAGGCACATGGAATGTTAGGACTTCAACCAGAGAGGAGAACTGCATGCTAAGTAAGTGGAGCTGAAAACTCTAGTAACTAGATACAAGAGGAAATTTATTATAATTATTTGATGTTGGAAAAGGTTCTGATAATTGGATTTAGGTATGGTACACAATCGACCTGTACCAATAAACATTGTAGCATGAGGAGGAGGTAATATTGCATTGATATTTGATGGTTTGTAATTTAAATGGTAAACTGAAGGATTTATCTCATTTAATATTGCAACATCTTTTTGCAGTTTAAATGGTAATTATTAAGGATCTCTATTCTTGTTCTGTTTTAAATTTCATTGTTTATGCTCTTGTCTTTATTATAGGCCATCTGCCTTTTAAAAGGCAGTGCCTCGTTCTGTCTTTTGTCCTCCTCTTGTTTCATCTCTTCCCCTCACTTATTCTTTCTTATATGATGTATGTCCCTTCCCCTCATAATTTTGATCCTTGTTTCTCCGTTCAGGGGATTGGTTTAGCATATAACAGACTGATCAGAAAGCTCCAGTCAAGAAGTTTGTTAGCTGCCTTCAATTTGATGTATTTTCTCAAAGTTGAAAGGTGCATTTTACATAATTGAAAATAGGCTTAAAGATGGTAAACAGAAGTCTGTGGAAGAATAAAAGATCAGTTCAAGTCTCCTCATAATATAAAACTGAATTGGAAAGGCTTTTAAGCAACTGAATTGGAAAGGCTTTTAAGCAAAGCCTCTATTTTATAAGTCTCCTTATCGCATAACCTCGGAACATCATTTAATTGTCAGAGAAGGGTTAGCGAATTTCAACTAAAGGGCAAAATTGTCCATTTAATTTAAAAGGTATTTATCTTTAGAAAAAATTTAGTACGAAATATTTAATTGTACCGAAAAATTTGCCCCTAATGAACATCCTAATCTCTACTTTGGCATGCAATTGAAGTCATGCATCTATCCTATTTGATCTTTTTATCGCTAAATTTAACTTAGTAAGACATATCCATTAGAGAAAAGCTTTTCATAGACGGTGACCTCGATGGGCATGTAGGAGCTAGTCGTTATGAGTTTGATAGTGTACATGGAGGATTTGATTTTGCGAAAATAAATGCACCAGGTAACTCGATTCTAGATTTTGCTTTGTCATATGATTTGATCTTAGCGAATACTTGGTTTAGAAAGAGAGAGTCACACGTGATCACTTTTAGAAGTGGATCAAGTGCGAGCCAAATGGATTTCTTTTTAACTAGAAAAGTAGATAGAGGTTGTTGTATGAATTGTAAGGTAGTACCGGGTGAGAGTGTAGTAACCCAATATAGACTCTTAATTTTAGATGTCCAGATTAGAAGGAGATTTAGAAAGATTAAATGTAAGTTAGATCCTAAGATTAAGTGGTGGCGGCTAAAAGAAGGTAACCAAGGAGTTTTTGTAAATCGAGTAGTATATGGAGCAGATTAGAAAGCCCAAGATGATCCCAATATAACATGGAATAAAATTGCTAGCTACATTAAGAGAGTAGCTAAAGATGTATTTTGTGAGTCACGGGGTGGTGCTCCACCATGTAAGGACACATCATGGTAGAATGAAGAGATAAAAGCTGCCATTAAGATCAAACGAGACTCTTACAGAGATTTGAAGAAAAATTGTGATGGAGTAAGTTTTGAGAGGTATAAGTTAGCCAAGAAGGAGGATAAAAAAGTTATTCAGAATGAAAGAGCTAAAGTGTATAAAGAAGTGTATGAGAAGTTGGACACCAAAGAGGTTAAAAGGATATATATAGAATTGCTCGAATAAAGGAGAGAAAGACTAGAGACTTATGTACTGTGAGGTGTGTCAAATATGAGGATTAGAAGGCTTTAATTTGAGATGATGAAATCAAAGAAAGATGGAGAAAGTATGTTGATAAATTGTTCAATGGTAGTTCTACTCAAGACTCGGATGATCTTACCATTCAGTGTCAGGATATGAACCATAATTATATGCGTAAAATTAGCGAATTTGAAATTAAAGAGGCCTTGAAGAGGATGAAGTCAAGGAAACCTGTTGGCCTTGATGGAATTCCCATTGAGGTATGGAGATGCTTAAAAGAGGTGGGCGTGAGATGGCTGACAAACCTCTTTAATAAGATCCGACTAAGTAAAAAGATGTCAAATAAGTGCAGGAAGAGTACTTTAGTACCTCTCTATAAGAACAAAGGTGATATCCAGAGTTGTTCAAACTATTTTGGAATAAAACTCACGTGTCCACACCATGAAGCTTTGAAAAGGGTAATTGAACTCAAGTTAAGGCATAATGTTACAATATCAGAGAACTAGTTTGGGTTCATACTGGGGTGATCGATGACAGAGGCTATTCATTTGCTTCGTCAACTTATAGAGCGATTTCGAAAGAGGAAGAGAAATTTACATATGGCCTTTATTGATTTAGAAAAAGCTTATGATATGGTGCCAATAGAGGTATTTTGGTGAACATTGATGAAAATGGGAGTCCCCATCAAATATATTGACATATTCAAGGATATGTATGATGGAGTAGTGGCAAATGTAAGAACTTGTGGAGGCATAACAAGTGATTTTTCTATCACAATTGGATTGCATCAAGGATCTGCATTGAGTCCATTCTTATTTGTCATAGTGATGGATGAGCTTACTAGAATTATTCATGATGAGATCCCGTGATGTATGCTATTTGCTGATGATATTGTCCTAATCGACGAGAGCCGGGATAAGTGCCAAATTGGAGTTATGGAGGCAAACTCTAGAATCTCGAAGTTTTAGATTAAGTAGGGCCAAAAAGAGTATATAGAGTGTAAATTCAGTAAACAGGAAATCTGTGATTATAGTATTATGAGACTAGATGGATAAGAAATACCGATGAGCAGTCATTTTAAGTACTTGAGTTCTATTATTCAAAAGGATGGGGAGATTGATATTGATGTCAATCATAAGATCCAAGCCGGCTGGTTGAAATGGAGGAGCGCAACAGGAGTTTTATGTGATCGTAACATTCCGTTATGACTCAAGGGAAACTTTTATCAAACTGCTATTAGGCCATCTTTGTTATATGGCACAGAATGTTGGGCTATAAAGAAATATCGTGCTCAGAAGATGAGTGTAGCAGAAATGCGCATGCTTCGTTGGATGTGTGATAACACGTGGAGAGATTATGTGAGAAATGAGGATATTTGTACTAAGATAGTTGTAGCCTCCACCTACGATGGTTGGGTCATGTGCGACGTAGACTTACAGATGCGCCAGTCCGGCGAGTAGAACGTATCAATTTAGGGCAAGTTAAAAGAGCGCAGGGAGACCGGAGAAAACATGGATGGAGGTAATACGACAATATATAGAGGCTAAAGGTCTTAGTGAAGGCATATTGCTCGATAGGAATGAGTGGAGAAAGCTGATCCATGTACCCGATCCGGCGTAATTCTCTTTTGGTTTATGTAGCCTACCCCCAAATACTTGGGACAAATAGCTTAGTCGTTGTTGTTGTTGTATCGCTGAATTTAACGTTAGTCCTAGAAATCCTTCTGCGTAAGTAATGCTCTAATAGAGATAAATCTTCTTTATGGGACTGGCACACATGTATCTTAATCTTTATATTTGTTACTTTCAAATTAATTTATTCACTTATAATAGGTTATTAGTGAGTGGTCTTAGAATCTTGGGAGCCAAACAAGAAGGTTCCAAAGTGCCTCTGCCTGAATGAGCTGCTGCTACCTTAAGAGATAACCTGGAGTGTATCCTTGGATCTGGGTGTGTTCCCTGATTATGAGCATAGAGTTGAGCATAGACAACCACAAGAGAATATGTGAGTACTATTTGCTCGAAAAGAAAAGCTATAACAGAACAAAAACTCTATAAACCAAACGAATTTACAATCCCCATTATTCTATATACAGTGTGATGGTAGCCAACCACATCGCCAATTTTTGCTCCGATATTCTCTACTACCATTGCGCCATTGCTGAACACACATGCAAGTGCCTAAAACTCTTCACTCTTCATTGTTGACTCTTCTTGATTTTTGTGGTTTACACCTGCTAAGACAGAAATCATTATTGATTTTTGTTTCTCACATTATGGTCTAACGTAGTTCTGGGTTTTACTGTGTACATATTATTTCTCTTAAAATGTTAATACTAACATATCACTTGTTGATATATTCATTTTCTCAATATTTCCTACCATGTCAAGCTGAAACTTTTAGTTGGAGAAAAAATTGATGTCCGTGTAGAGAATGAAAATTTGATCCTTGGTGACTTCTCCCTTCCTGCAGTTCAGACAGCTGGAGAGGGATCTGTCTACTTGGTATGATTGTATATGATTCCCTTTTAGTGTATGCTATCAAACAAAATTCTATTTCCCTAATATGAACCCCACCTTTGTAAATCACGTTCTGCCTCCTTAATCTGTATAAATTCTCTGTTATGCATGTATGATTAAATCCTATTTGTGTGAAGGATGACTATTTTAATCACAGTTTCCTATCTCATCTCCCTTATCTATAACCGATGCTACTCGATGGACAGCATTGCAACATTCAGATCATCTAAGAAGAAAAATGGATTAACCGAGACGAGGAAAGAAGCTAGAGAGACGACGAGAAAGATTGCCATACAAGGAGAAGCACCGCCAAATGCTTAAATAAGAAGAAAAATCTGATAACATGAAGCACAGCTGCCATTACCACTGCATCCTCAACTCATATGGAAAAGGTAAGCAAAACAGAACTCACTTTTCTTGCTCACACACGCAAACACCTGAACTGGTAAGTTTCAATAGTAGTCAGTCATTTCTATCAGATCATATATCACACCCATATTTAAAAGCTATTGCTGGATCAAAGAATATCAGTTACCATCATTTCTTAACCCCGCTCACACCCATTCCCTAACCCCTTTAAATCATGTCATGCCCCGCTTTCCAAAATACGTGAAAACGGAGTTCGCGACGAGAGTCGGCGACGTATATACGTGAGGAAAATACCCCATGTATATACGCTAAGTCTAAAGTAACCTGAATAAGGTATAAATCTAAATCATGATAAATCAACGATCACTGCAATATCACATATAAGCATCCACGCATGATATCAAATAAAAAGAACTAGAATAAAGACTGAATCTGATGTATATCAAGAACCAAAGGGATAACAGGAAGACAAGAGAGAAAAGAGTACCAGAACCAAAAGAGAGCAACTCCAGCTCCTCGCAAAGCGTACAATCACATGAATACCTGAACAATATAAGAAGATGTCCAATACCCTGAACGTGCGAATCTAAGGTCGTCAGAAGCGACCTAATGAATGTGTGTGTAAAGAGGAATGCTCGTGTATAATAACAACATAAGCAATAACCACATAATAAACTGAAACAAAAGATAATAATATACTCAATATCAAGAACAAAGTTATGAACAATATATAACTATATCATGATAAAAAGGAACGACTAACGTCAAAATGTGTAACCTAGCATATGTCACTAGTCTGGTATACAATCCGGTCATATGTGTACAAACATATGTCTATCATAGTATACTATATGCACAGTCAGGTGATATAGTCAGTCATAATATGCTATAAATAATTTATTATCATTTATTATGTCAGCGAATATCAATTGGCACATGCAGTAAACGCATCCCATACTACCCCTATCACACGTGTCAATCATTATCCTAAGTTATTGAAATTAATAGAAGAGATATAGTCCATGTTTTAGGTGGGTTCCTTACATACCCGGAACCACGGCCCAATCACCTGGCGTTGAACCAGGTCCTACCGCTAGGTAGTCAATAACAATAACAATAACAATGTGTCAATAACAATGACAATATAAACAATACGGGATGTCAGTCATTCCCCAGAACCCTGCAGTGGAACCGTATCTCGGCTGCGCAACCTGTATCCTAGGTCCACCCAAAATACAGACGTTGTCTCCTCCATCAATTTTCCCAATCCCAGTGTAAGTTGTCAATTTACATTATTATTTATAATAATCAATATCCATATTATTTCGATTACTGGGACGATACGGTGACAGTAACAATATCAATGATGTAATAATAACAATGTGAATAATATTACCGTGTAAACGGTAGAACAATATATGTGTTACAGTCTGACAATATTTTCCCAGCAACTTTCAATAACATGAATCTATACAATAACGAATCCTCAATAGACAGTCTCATCTAGATCCGGTCAATATCTCATATCCATTTGCACTAAAATACAATAGTAACTAATCTATCAACCAACAGTTTCTATACAATCGTCGTGAACATCAAGTATCAATCCGTATCGAGTAATCTGGTACAATAAACCACTGTCTCAATATATCAATAATCAGTTTCTCCCTATCAATCTACTCTGATCCTCAAGTCATCGATATATACATCCTCTGAGATATCGATATATCCAAATCTCAATAACTGCAATACTACATGCTCTGATACATATAATCAAATCCTCATATTTCAATTCGATCAAGATTATTACACTCTCACTCTATCAAGGTCAATCATAGGATCCCAAAGTCAAGTAACATATCAGGTACACATATTTAAAATTCACCAAGCCAGATCAGTCAACCCAATCAACGTCTATTCCTCAACCCCCAAGTCAACTCCAATCCAGTTGAGTCTACCGACAGGTTCATGTCCAAGATTTCATTTTATAAATAAAGATCTCCTATTTATTCAATTATCGATATCCAAATCAATCAAGATCGTAACTAAGAAGTATAATATCCTCGATCATCATGGAATTTAGGTCACCTCTATATCTAGTAGTCAATATCAATAAGGTCATTACTATATCAGTCAAACTCACCAATGCGACAATCCAACAATAATAGATCCTAACAGTTCAGAAGTCAGTCTCATCGTATATACTAGCGTCAAGGGTATTATATATATATATCCATTTATCGGTAAAACAATCTATTTATAAAGCAACATCATATCTAACACGTCCTCAATATCCAAAAGAATTCTAGTCGGAATAGTCACCAAATAATTTGTCTGACAATTACTTCACATGAATCTCTGATCTCAGTCATGAATCAATCCACCTCAAGATCAATATGTTCATATTCTAAGATTTATCACAGCTAGGTCAGTTACAAGGCCAAGTCCGGTCTACGGTATATCAATATTAGGCCTAAGTCAACGACAGCGATTTACCAACACATGAAATGATACTGATACAAGCCCATATCAATTACACAAATAAGATGAACAATCAATAATGTCTCATGAAGTGATACAAGTCAAACTGGTATAATATAAAGTCACAGGAAATAATACGAACAAAACACAATAACGATAAAGAAGAAATGACATAAGAATAAACACTCACATGAAATGACGTAGTTTCGAAATCGAATCGCCGTCTGGTATCCACTGCACGAACCGGTACTGATCTACGGATCATCCTTGGATCGGTCTTCGAATCGCTATTGTATCGGGCCCACAACGAGCATGAATCCGAATCGGAGCTGGATCTCCTGCAACGGTCCGGATCTCACCAAACGATTCGAAACGCTGCAACACGCAACCAAACACATGAATTCACACAAACATACCCTCGTACACGTATACACTCCACAATATACACGCATACACATACGTGTACACCCACATATATACGTATACAAGTATACACATACACCAACATACATGCATACTTAAATAAATACCAACACACATTAATATAAATATATATACACATGCATGCATACCCATACTTAAATACCTATATACGAGTATACGCATATATATACATATAAATGTATCAAGTCATATACTATGCATATACACTATATATATACACGCATACATACATATCTACATACATATATTTAAGTCACGCACGTCCACACCAAAATATTAACACAAACTCACATACACAACAACCACCGACCAAACCTCATGCATGCACATAAATATTATCACTTAACATAAAATAAAAGAGAGAGAAAGAAACATTCACTAAAACACCAATACTCACACATTAACATTAATATCACAAATAAATAAACACTCCCACCCCAAAATAATTTACAGAGAGGGAGAAGATCAGACTCACAGCGGGTGAAGTCTGAGATGCCGGAGGCGAAGGATGGGCCGTCGGAGAGGTCACGGGCTGCCGGAGGGATCAACGGCTCATCGGAGCTCACCATCGGAGGGGAGGGAAGGCCGGAGCTGCTGCCGTGGGGTGCTCTCAGCCAGGATGCGCACAAGGGGGCTCGGCCGTGGCCAGCCAAGCTAGCAGAGCGCGCAAGGGCTGTGCGAGGAGAAGGGGCTGATCTGCAGGTAGTGGGCGCTGGGGAGAGGCGTCTGGGTGCTGTTGGCTCTGCTATTGCCGTGGAGGAGTGAAGCCAGGCCTGTGAAGGAATGGCTCTGGGGGCTGCTGGAGGCTGGGCGTGCCAATGGAGAGGGAGCAACCATCGAGGCATCAAGTTGAGCTCTCTCTCCAAGGGACTGCATCCTCTCAGGCGCAACTTTCATCAGGCTACAAGGTCCCGCTGGTACTCGGCCGAGTGTGGCGCCATGGAGGAGATGATGGCCTCGGGGAGATGGGTGCTGACGGCTGATCAACGAGGGTGAGATGAAAAGATTAGGTTTTAGGTTTAGGATTAAGATTAGATGATTATATAGGTGTTTTAGATAGTGGGTATTGGGTTATTGGAGTTTGGATCTAATTGGTTGGTGGGCTTGAATCATGGGCTCAAAGGATTTGGCCAAGAGAAATATAGAAAATGCAAACAAAATATAAATAACTAAATATGGACAATAATAATAATACTAACAATAATAATAGTCACTAACAACTACATGTTAATAACCATTTAAATTAATTATTAATAACTATAAAAATCTATAACGAATTTATTATCAAAACCCACATAAAATAATAATACAAATCGTCTATACACATGTAGAAATTTATTATATACATAAACATGTATAAATACATGAGCGATATTACATTCTACCCACCTTATAAAAATTTCGTCCTCGAAATTCAAACAAAGCAGGGAATGGTAAAAGAATTCAAAATTAAAGGAGAAAACAACAAGTTTTCACGTTGCCTCACTGGGAACACCACGATTCCACTGCGCGCTCTGGTCTCTGCTACCAGTTTCATAATAGGGTGGCCAATTCCAAAAGACAAGATCAGAAAATAAAATAAGAAGGATAGGAATCAAGATAATAGGAATTAAAGTAGAACCAAGATTACTCTAGAATAAGAGAAGAGAAGCAATATGAGAGATCAAAAGATCAAAGAGATGGATTTCAAAGGGAGGACAGTCAATTTCAAGTGAAGTTAAAATCATTGTATGGATAGTATATGTATATTACAGTGTTAATATCACTTGTTTCAAGTTATGGTAAAAACTAGGTCCACTTTGAGTAAACCTGGCTCTGATACCAAGAAATTCTGTCACGCCCTACTTCTCAAAATACGTGGAAACAGAGTCGCGACGAGAGTCGGCGACGTATATACGTGAGGAAAACACCCCCCGTATACACGTCAAGCCTAAAGTAACCTGAATAAGTTATAAATCTACCATGATAAATCAACGATCACTGTAATATCACATATAAACATTCACGCATGATATCAAATAAAAGAACTGTAATAAAGACTGAATCTGATGTATATCAAGAACCAAAGAGATAGCAGGAAGACAAGAGAGAAAAGAGTATCATAATAAAAAAAGAGCAACTCCAGCTCCTCGCAAAGCGTACGATTACACAAACACCTGAACAATATAAGAATATGTCCAATACCCTGGACGTGCGAATTCAGGGTCGTCAGAAACGACCTAATGAGTGTGTGTGTAAAGAGGAATGCTCGTGTATAATAACAACATAAGCAATAACTACATGATAAACTGAAACAAAAGATAACAGTATACTCAATATCAAGAACAAAGTTATGAACAATATATACTATATCATGATAAAAAGGAAACGACTAACGTCAAAATGTGTAACATAGCATATGTCACTAGTCTGGTATACAATCTGGTCATGTGTACAAATATATGTCTATCATAGTATACTATATGCACAGTCAGGTGATTATAGTCAGTCATAATATGCTATAAATAATTTATTCATTTATTATGTCAACGAATATCAATTGTCACATGCAGTAGACGCATCCCAACTACTCCTATCACACGTGTCAATCATTGTCCTAAGTTATTTAGAAGAGACATTGTCTATATTTTAGGTGGGTTCCTTACATACCCGAACCACGGCCCAATCACCTGGCGCTGAACCAGGTCCTACCGCTAGGTAGTCAATAACAATAACAATAACAATGTGTCAATAACAATGACAATATGAACAATACGGGATGTCAGTCATCCCCCGGAACCCTGCAGTGAAACCGTATCTAGGCTGCGCAACTTGTATCCTAGGTCCACCCAAAATACAGACGCTGTCTCCTCCATCAATTTTCTCAATCCCAGTGTAAGTTGTCAATTTGCATTATTATTTATAACAATCAATATCCATGTTATTTCGATTATTGGGACGATACAGTGGCAGTAACAATATCAATGATGTAACAATAATAACAATATTACCGTGTAAACGGTAGAACAATATATGTGTTACGGTCTGACAATATTTTTTCAGCAACTTTCAATAACATGAATCTATACAATAACGAATTCAGATACTGTTCAATAGACAGTCTCATGTAGAACCGGTCAATATCTCACATCCATCTGCACTAAAATACAATAGTAACTAATCTATCAACCAACAGTCTCTATACAATTATCGTGAACATCAAGTATCAATCCGTATCGAGTAATCTAGTACAAACCACTGTCTCAATATATCAATAATCAGTCTCTCCTATCAATCTACTCTGATCCTCAAGTCATCGATATATACATCTTCTGAGTCACCGATTTATCTAAATCTCAATAACTGCAATATTACATGCTCTAGTACATATAATCAAATCCTTATATTTCAATTCGATCAAAATTATCACACACTCTAACTCTATCAAGGTCAATCATAGGATCCCAAAGTCAAGTAACATATCAGGTACACATATTTAAAATCCATCAAGCCAGATCAAGTCAACCCAATCAACGTCTATTCCTCAACCCCAAGTCAACTCCAATCCAATCGAGTCTACCGACAGTTTCATGTCCAAGATTTCATTTTATAAATAAAGATCTCCTATTTATTCAATCATCGATCCAATCAATCAAGATCGTAACTAAGAAGTGTAATATCCTCGATCATCATGGAATCTTGATCACCTCTATATCTAGTAGTCAATATCAATAAGGTCATCACTATATCAGTCAAATTCACCAATGCGACAATCCAACAATAATAGCTCCTAACAGTCCAGAAGTCAGTCTCATCGTATATACTAGCGTCAAGGGTATTATATACATATCCATTTATCGGTAAAATAATTTATACATAAAGCAACATCATGTCTAACACGTCCTCAATATCTAAAAGAATTCTAGTCGGAATAGTCACCAAATAATTTGTCCGACAATTACTTCACATGAATCTCTGATCTCAGTCATGAATCAATCTACCTCAAAATCAATATGTTCATATTCTAAGATTTATCATAGTTAGGTCAGTTACAAGGCAAGTCCGGTCTACGGTATATCAATACTAGGCCTAAGTCAATGACGGTGATTTACTAACACATGAAATGATACTGATACAAGCCCATATCAATTACACAAATAAGGTGAACAATTAATAATGTCTCATGAAGTGATACAAGTCAAACTGGTATAATATAAAGTCACATGAAAATACGAATAAAACAAATAACGGTAAAGAAGAAAATGACATAAGAACAAACACTCACATGAAATGACGCAGTTTCAGAATCGAATCACTGTCTGGTCTCCACTGCACGAACCGATACTGCTTTACGGATAATCCCATGGATCGTTCTTCGCATCGCCATTGTATCGGGCCCACAACGAGCACGAATCCGAATCGGGGTCGGATCTCCTGCAACGGTCCGGATCTCACCAAACGGGTCCGAAACGCTGCAACACGCAACCAAACATATGAATTCACACAAACATACCCTCGTACACGTATACACTCCACAATATACACGCATACACATACGTGTACACCCACATATATACGTATACAAGTATACACATACACCAACATACATGCATACTTAAATAAATACCAATACACATTAATATAAATACATACATACACACGCATGCATACCCACACTTAAATACCTATATGCGAGTATACGCATATATATATATATATAATAAATACATCAAGACATATACTATGCATATACACTGTATATATATACACATACATACATACCTACATACATACATTTAAGTCACGCACGTCCACACAAAATATTAACACAAACTCACGCACACAACAACCACCGACCAAACCTCCTGCATGCACATAAATATTATCACTTAACATAAAATAAAGAGAGAAAGAACCTCCACTAAAACACTAATACTCACACATTAACATTAATATCACAAATAAATAAACACATTCCCCCCCCAAAATAATACACAGAGAGGGAGAAGATCAGACTCACGGCGGGTGAAGTCGAAGATGCCGGAGGCGGAGGATGGGCCGTCGGAGAGATCGCGGGCTGCCGGAGGGATCAACGGCTCATCGGAGCTCACCGTTGGAGGGGAGGGAAGGCCGGAGCTGCTGCTGTGTGGTGCTCTCAGCCAGGATGCGCACAAGGAGGCTCGGCCGGCCGAGCCAAGCCAGCAGAGCGCACAAGGGCTGTGCGAGGAGAAGGGGCTGATCTGCAGGTAGTGGGCGCTGGCGGAGAGGTGTCTGGGTGCTGTTGGCGCTGCTGTTGTCGTGGAGGAGTGAAGCCAGGCCTGGGAAGGAATGGCTCCGGGGCTGTCGTACCTGCTGGAGGCTGGGTGCTCCAATGGAGAGGGAGCAACCGTCGAGGCATCAAGTTGAGCTCTCTCTCCAAGGGACTGCATCCTCTCAGGCGCAGCTTTCATCAGGCTACAAGATCCCGCTGGTACTCAGCCGAGAGTGGCGCCGCCATGGAGGAGATTATGGCCTCGGGGAGATGGGTGCTGGCGGCTGATCAACGAGGGTGAGATGAAAAGATTAGGTTTTAGGTTTAGAATTAAGATTAGATGATTTTATAGGGTGTTTTAGATAGTGAGTATTAGGTTATTGGAGTTTGGATCTAATTGGTTGGTGGGCTTGAATCATGGGCTCAAAGGATTTGGTCAAGAGAAATATAGAAAATGCAAACAAAATATAAATAACTAAATATGGACAATAATAATAATACTAACAATAATAATATTCACTAACAACATGTTAATAACCATTTAATTAATTATTAATAACTATAGAAATCTATAACGAATTTATTATCAAAACCCACATAAAATAATAATACAAATCGTCTATACACATGTAGAAATTTATTATATACATAAAATCATGTATAAATACATGAGGGATATTACACCTTTCACACTAATAAATCTTGCACCTTACGGTAGTGGGGCCCTTAATTACGGCGTGACATCTTGATCCCCATTCACCTTGGAAAATGTCGATAATTTAGTTGAATTAGGGAAAAAAAAACAGCTGCAACTTTTTATGGGGCCCGCGGCAGGGGAGAGAGGAGAGAGATAGAGGAAGCAGTTAGACATCTGGCCTTGAGATTTAGTTTCTTTCATGCTAGGAGCATAATGTTTTATAGATTTTAAACTACCCTTAAATTATAGATAATTTCTTTCATGGGTTTTTATCTTCTACAAACTTTATCTTTAATCTTTGCATTATCTTAAAAAAACTCTTTAACCTCTATATTTTTTCTATTTTATAAACTTCTACCAAAATAACTTCTAATCCTATATGATTAGTTATTTTATCTAATTAACATCCTAACATAATATATGTTTTATCTTATTAGAATCCTAATTACAAATCGAGATTCAAATATAAAATTTTTAATTAAATTTTTTTCTAATTTAATGATCAGTTTTCTATTTTCTATCTAAACAATTTATTTCGAACAACTTGATACCTATTACTGTGGGTAATTCCTAGGAAATTTATTCACACACCAAAATATAGAAAATTAATGAAGAATTTAGAGAAATCAAAGCAGGGCAAACACCGAGATTTACATGAAAAACTCAAAGAGGGAAAACTACAAAAAAAGAGGGGATACAATACATGGGAAATTATAATGGCTATTGCTCCAATCTCACACGCTAGAGTTTCTGAGTTGAATTCCTCTTCCTTTCACGTTGGAAGGGGCATGCTAGTTATACAGACAGTATCTGTTTGATAAGGTTACAGAGTTCAGTTATGTTTAAATATTTAACCACTTATCTCAGAGGCGGTTAGAGTCAAACATCTTGATTTGAATTGGTTGAATGGGTGTTTATCTTTATCTTGTAGTCTACGTCTAGCTGTAAATATGGTCAATCCATTCTCGAGTTGTAACCTGAGTTCAAACGGAGATTTGGCTTTAAAGATAAAGATACTCGTAACCCACTTTATCTCTTTCTACTAGCTGCTTGTAGTACTTGGAGTTTGAATTGGATGAGGACTAGGGTGCCACCGGATGCGTATTATCCGCGGATATCCGTATCCGCCTCCAATCCGGATACGGATATCATTTTTTCACATCCGGCAATATCTGTATCCGTATCTGTATCCGAAAGTTAGATGCGGATACGGATATGGTAAAAGCAATATCCTATCCGTATCCGATCCGATATCTGAAAGTTAGGTGCTTGATAATAATATTCGTATGAAAGAAATTATTCTTCAATGGAATGAAGCAATAGATTTTGATAGTTTGAGTTGGTGAAAAAGTAATAGTAAAGTATTCTATTCTTATAAGAGTAGCACGAGATATTTTAAGTATTTCGACATCAATCGTGACATCCGAATCAGCATTTAACACCGGCGGCCGTGTAATCTATTGCTATAGAAGCCGAATGCTAATGGATACGGTGGAAGCATTGATATGTGCATAATAATATCAGAGTATTTATCACATTGTATATTTTTGTAGATGAGATACAAAGTAATATAAGTATATCCGTTTAGTTTATCCTTAACTTTATCCACTTTTACATATCCGATTAATATCCGCATTTGATCCGCTAATATCGGATCCGTATCCGATATCCGATTTTGACAAATACAGATATCATTTTTTCACATCCGTCAATATCCGTATTCGTATCCGTATCCTAATGTTCAGTGCGAATACGGATATGATAAAGACAATATCCGATCCGTATCCAATCCGATGGCACCCCTAATGAGGACTCATGCTCAGAGGTTCTGAAAACGATCACGTATTACTCGCTTGTTTGAGGCTGGTTAGATATGCGTCATGATCTCGAGGAGGTCAGAAACTGACCCACTAACACTATCTATTCGATGTAATTTCACAACTCTCCATCTGCATGTGTTTTATGTACTAATATCAAAGATATAATTATGTTTAGTGAAAAATGATTTGAAGATAATTAAAATTTCTTCTTGTTGCTAATATGTTTATAGACTACCATAAATCAAACATTTGACATTTTAACTCTCTAAAAGCTTAATTTGGAGAGACAAGATTACTTTTCCTTCACATAATACGTATTTGTTCTATATATTGTAGTTAATTTACAATGACTGATATAAGTGTGTGGAATTTACCTTTCATAAAATAATTTTTTCTATTTTATTTTGATTTTACATGTTTTCTTTATCAAACTATTTTCTTATTGATTTTTATTTGGCATGTTTCTGTCTCAAAATATTTTTTATTTGCTCTAAAACTGCTAAATTAGTTGCATTAAAATAAGCAAAATTTTGGGAGAGAGAACAAAAAGGTCCAAAGAAAATATTATGTGTGTCCAGAAAGGGAAAGCCTGAGATATATTTAAATTCAAATTTTACTATCCACTTTTTTATTTGACATGTTTCTTTCTAATAATATCTTTTATCTGTTCTAAAACTGCTATTCTATTGAAATCATGTCATATTTGTTATAGTTAAACAAAGCGAAATTTAGGGAGATAAAACCAAAAATCTGGAGAAAGGATTATGTGTTTAAAAAAGGAAAGATATATAGATTCCAATTTACATTTTTTTGACAGGTTCTTTCTAATAATATTTTTTTTGTTTGGTCTAAAACTGCTATTGTATTAAAATCATGTTTGTTATATCTAAATTAAACGAAATTTAGAGGGAGAAACCAAAAATCTAGAGAAAGAATTGTGTCAATGAGAAAGTTAGAGACTGTTGCACGGACACAGCCACCACTCCGATATGGACGCGATACAGGAATACGTGGTAAATTCTTAAAATACACACAATACGTGTGTCAGACACGTTTTGGACACAACACGGCTCCATGATAGAAGTGTCTGTGCTACGTAGGTTAGAGATATATTGATTCCAATTTTATTATCCATAGTTCGAGGTAAATAATAGAGAAAAGGGAGATATCCTTCCAAATTAATAATAATATTAACTTTGACATTTATGTTGGTATAGAAGGACATGTAGTATAATCTTCTTGTAATCTTTACGCACATGCCATGAATGTAAAAGATTGAAATGTTTATTAGATTAGGATTATAACATACTATTTCTTTTTTATATATACTTTCTAGAAGTTAGAACCCTGACAA
>JAVJIF010032803.1:0-65106 GCA_038442645.1 Agave tequilana
GAGAGAGAAGAGGCGGTGGAATGGGTTTAGGCGGTGGGGACGTCTCCAGAGAATTGGAGAAGAAGAGGGAAAAGAAAAGAATAAAAGAATGTTTTTATTAATTAATTAATATTATTTTAATATGATGAAAAATGACTAGTTCCGAACGATGCCCAAAAATACAGAAAATAGGAAAATATCCTAACACGTAATATGAAAACGGTTTAAAGAAATTCTATCTGGTTTGCAAATTAAAAATCCTGAAAGATGCCGCCAGTACCGGGCGACACCGGTTTGGCCGGATTTCGATAAATTCAGAAAAATCCCCAAAAATACCCTAACGTAGATAACACGATTCTAAGGCGCATGGTGTGAAAGCGGATTCTTAAAATTCTACTCTATTAAAAATCGTAAAGCCGATTATCGGTATCGGTCGCACCGACTACGGAGATTTTCCAAAATAATCCAGAAAAATTCTAGAAAATCCTGAAAAATCTAAAATATTAGAAAATAATTTTTAAAACTGAAAGCAGCTCAATCGGATACTACGGAGGTCAATCAATTTTGTACGTCGTATCGCGTACTGATACGTGATACGTACACCAGGGATCAGGGGGTTACATTTCTTTTTTAAAAATAAAAACCAAAAAATCAAAAAGGTGATAAAGTAATTTGAATTTCTCTATTTTCAAGCACTCCAATTTGACTTTGTGCTTTGGACACTTAAGTTGGACGCCGGAGGTCGTGGTTTTCAAAGTCTAGTGAAAGCTTATTTTTTTTTTATACTTAAAAAAAGGCTGAGGTGGATAGGTGGGGGAGGCGCGCGGCCGGTGGGGGTGGGGGGGGGAGCTGGGTGCAGCGTGGGTGGCGAAGGAGGCTGTGCGACGAGAGTGGGGGAGGTGGGTGGCGGGAGTGGCAGAGGCATGGAGGTGGGCGGTGGGGGCCCAGGGGGGCCGTGCTGAAACCCGGGACATGGCCAACATTAGCCCCACCCAGGCACGCCCCAGTAGAGGAGCGTCTCCAGGCCGCACTGGATAGATCCGTGCGGGTTAACGGGGCGACCCAGCGCGGTTCGCACCCTACCGCCATTCAAGCAATCAAATCTAGGGAGTACAATAATCCATGGCCAATCACCTTCAGTACCTTTCCCAAATCGTTTGTTGGTCTCCACAAAATTCACGAGTTCTCGTTTCTTGGTCTGTTTGGTTGTCGTAATTGGCTGTAATTCGTAAGACGTAATTGGTAACTCTTTTACGGTTGTGATGGTTACATGCATGTAAGTTTTACGGTGTTTGGTGGGAATGTAAAGTTGTAAGTGAGAAAGCGTATTGGTTTTACGTTGTTTGGTTGTCGTAATGTGTAAGTCGTAAATGGAAAAGTTGACCACAAAATTAACTATTTGGTGATTTAAAAAAATTTAAATATTGCAAATAAATACTAAAAATACTAAATGTTAAAGAAATAATATTAATATAAAAAATAATACGAATTTGCATGACCACAAAATTAACTGTAAGTGAGTGGTAATTGGGGAATTGGATTGCGTAAGTCTTTTATGAGTTACGGTCCAAAGAAATACTATAGTTGTAATTGGCCTGTAAGTCATTACGAATTACTGCCTTTTACGATTTTTAGTCCAAATAAACAGCCCCTCTCTGTCTTTGCTTTCAACTAGGTCTGTCAATGGATCGAGTTTGGGGCGGTACAAGTGGTACCAGACACGAACCCGTTTATCCAAGAGGGTACCATACCCGTCCGTTTACCGGCGAGTCCAGAAGGTGGGGTTTCATATCCGGACCGCTGTACCCGCGGGTCCAGACCCATTTACTGGACCTATAACAAAAGAAAAAAAAACGAGAATCATAAACAAAAACAGTAACAAAACACATGAAGAGCGGGGAACAAACTTTTGTAAAAAGATAGAAAGTATGTTTTAATATCAATAAAGGATGAAATGCAACCAGGTACAAGAGGTGAAGGGAAAATTTCGATGAAAGACTCTAAAAAGAAAAAAATTTAAAGTAAGGCACCCTAATTTATTTGAGAAAACACAACAATGGATCACCCACTAATCAACCAACAGTCTTCAACACTTAAAGCACAAAGGGATCATTTACTGATTGAGTCTGGAGCCTATATCTCTAGGTTTTAATTCTATTAGTATTATGTATATTTATGTTTTGAAATGGGTAAATAGGTAACCGGGTCTGGTTCAAGTAAAATCAGACCCATCCCATTTAATAATCGGGTATACGGTTATACCGGTAAACGGGTATGGGTTCAGAGCAGCCCTTTCCATACCGCTTAATCGGTCGGGTCTGAGTCTGGACCCGACCCATTGACAGGCCTACTTTCAACATCTACAAAAATTGATTATTGAGATATCACCTCCTTGCAACAAGAACCATTTGCCCCGACTCATAGTCATACGGACATGCAATCTCTTTCGTTTTGGAATCACCAGAACTCGAGCGCAAGTGAGAAGTTCTTATGCTTATCAAGCTCTCCTAACTATGTTTAATGCCTTAACTGTTCCAAGGTGTGAACCCCTTGTCGATCTACACATCATTATGTTAACAGATGTCAATTTTTCTGGCTAATATGTTCGCAGACACTGAGTGTAATTTGAAAGTGATCATGTGGTGATAATCAAAACCGATCAATGGGAGGTTTTCTCCCGTGACTCATATATAGAAACTTTGTCCGTCCGTTCGTCAATTCGTCTTCTTCCTCTCTCATCTCCCCCTTTCTTCCTTCTCCTTCTTTTTCTCCTCCCTTATCTTCCTCCTGACCGATCGGTCAGTTTTTTACCGATAGCGACGATATACTTGTAAATTTTTCAAAGAAAAATCTCCTACTAGTCTTGTGGGGATTATACTTGGTGATGTTTATTTTTGAACTTATGGTCTTCTCAAAATTTTAGTAATTTGTTTCATGAATAAATGTTGGGACTTATTTATCAGACAAAAGTTGCTTTTTTCCACTCGAGTGTGAAAACAGACGACCCACTCTAGTCTGTTCGGTTGTCTTAATTGGCCGTAATTCGAAGGTCGTATTTGGTAAATTCTTTTACGGTTGTAAATGAGTTACATGCATATAAGTTTTACGGTGTTTGGTTGGTAATATAAAGTTGTAAGTGAGAAAGTGTATTATGTTTTACGGTATTTGGTTATCGTAATGTGTAAGTCGTAAGTGAAAAAGTTGACCACAAAATTAACTATTTGGCGATTTAAAAGATTTAAATATGCAAATAAATACCAAAAATTCTAAATATTAAAAAAATAATATTATATAAAATAATACAATTTTGCATGACCACAAAATTAACTGTAAGTGAGTGATAATTGGGTTGCAAGTGAGTGATAGTTGGGTTGCGTAAGTCTTTTATGAATTACAGTCCAAACAAATACTGTAGTTGTAATTGGGTTGTAAATTATTTATGAATTACGACCTTTTATGACTTTTCGTCCAAACAAACAACCCCTCTTTATCTTTGCTCTCAACATCTACAAAAATTGATTATTGAGAGATCACCTCCTTACAAATTGAAACAAGAAGAACACTTTGCCCCGACTCATAGTCATACGGACGTGCAATCGCTTCCGTTTTGGAATCACTAGAACTCGAGCGCAAGTGCGAAGTTCCTATGCTTATCAAGTCTCCTAACTATGTTTAATGCCTTAACTGTTCTAAGGTGTGTACCCCTTGTCGATCTACAGATCATTATGTTAACAGTTGTCAATTTTTCTGGCTCAAATATGATTCGCAGATACTGAGTGTAATTTGAAAGTGACCATGTGGTGATAATCAAAACCGATCAAAGGAAGGTTTATCCCGTCCATCCATTTGTCCGTTCGGCTTCATCCGCAAGAAAGAGCAGCGTCGACTTTCCCATTCTTTCTTCCTCTCTCAGCTCACTCTCTTTCTTCCTCCTTCCTTTTCTCTTCCCTCATCATCCACCTGACTGATCGGTCAGTTTTTCACCGACAGCGACGATATACTAGTAAATTCTTTTATTGAGACAAAAATCTCCTACTAGTCTTGCGGGGATTACACTTGGTGATGTTTATTTTTGAACTTGTGAACTTCTCAGAGTTTTAGTAATTTGTTTCACGAATAAATGTTGGGACTTATTTATCAGGCAAAAGTTGCTTTTTTCCACTCGAGTGTGAAAACTGACGGCCAACTCTAGTCTGTTTGGTTGTCTTAATTGGCCATAATTCGTAAGTAGTAATTGATAAATTCTTTTGCGGTTGTAAATGAGTTACGTGCATGTAAGTTTTACGGTGTTTGGTTGGTAATATAAAGTTATAAATGGGAAAGTGTATAGTATTTTACGATATTTGGTTGTTGTAATGTGTAAGTCGTAAGTGAAAAAATTGATCACAAAATTAATATTTGGTGGTTTAAAAAATTTAAAATTTGTAAAAAAAACCTAAAAATACTAGATATTAAAAAACATTAATATTAATATAAAAAATAATATAAATTTGCATGACTATAAAATTAACTGTAACTGGGTTGTAAGTGAGTGGTAATTGGGTTGCAAGTGAGTGGTAGTTGGATTGTACAAGTATTTTAAGAATTACGGTCCAAATAAATACCGTAATTATAAATGCACTGTAAGTGATTTACGGATTACGGGCTCTTAAGTGAAACAAAGAGCCGACAGTCAAATCATTACTCCAAAAGGGGGAAAAAAAAAAAAACACAATGAAAATGAGTTGGATGAGATTGAACGAATAAAACGTACAAGACCCGCACATGGATCACGCCGAGAATCTAGTCGCCCTAGTGGGCCCAGTGGCCCAAACTCTCACCCAGAAAAGACAATATCAGGTTCTCAGGCCCAACAGCCCATCCCCCACTCTCCCCATCCCATCTAACTTCACCTGCCATTTGTATATCTCCACCTCCACAGCTTCTCTCCCTCGCGCTCGTCGCCCTATTCTTTAAATTTTCCCCAAAACCCCCATCTCTCTCCCCTCTCGCCCCGCCCCCGCCCCCCCCCCCCCCCCCCCCCCACCCCACCATGGAGTCCCTCCGATCCCCCGCCTCCCTCACCCTCCCCCAACTCCCCTCCCGCCACCGCCACCGCCACCGCCACCGGCGAACCTCCGTCGCTTCCCCCGCGATCCGAGCCTCCTCCGGCGCCGTCGCCGCCCCCAAGCGCGAGAGCGATCCGAAGAAGAGAGTCGTCATCACCGGAATGGGGCTCGTCTCCGTGTTCGGGAACGACGTCGACAGGTACTACGAGAAGCTTCTGGAGGGAGAGAGCGGGATCGGGCCGATCGACCGGTTCGACGCGTCCAAGTTCCCGACGAGATTCGCCGGCCAGATTCGGGGGTTCAGCTCCGAGGGGTACATCGACGGGAAGAACGACCGGAGGCTGGATGATTGCTTGAGGTACTGTATCGTCAGTGGGAAGAAGGCGCTCGAGAGCGCTGGGATTGGGGTCGGGAGCGAGGAGCTTGAAAAGGTACGATCTTTTCCTAAGAAATTATTGTATATATTATATGTTTTTTAGTTGGTAGATCTGTTTATTGATTTTGCTCTTGATGTAACGTGTGCACACTGAGAAGCGAAATTCAAGTATAATTTTCTTATCAGCCGAAAAATTAGTGGGAAATAAGAGGAGAATTGCAACTAGATTTGTTGGATCCATGTGCATAGAGTGGCACTATTTTCCTTTTAGAGATTCGTTTTTTATTATGTACAAGAGAAGTTCATAATGTAGTTCAATTCTTTTGTGTCGTAACGGTTGGGTAGAGTCCTTGAGATGGAAAGGCTGGATTTAGTTTGAAAGGAGTGAGTTGAAAGTGTTGTGAAACGGACTGCCCCACGACCAATCACTGGAGCGGCGCAGCAGAATCAACACAAGATCGACGAGCAACGAGAAGAAAAAGAGAAGGAAGAAGATATTCTGAAGTATAAAGCCAACACACAATTTAACGTGGTTCCATCGATCAAAACAGATCGTGTGTACGTCCAGAGAAAAGGAGAAACTCTTTATTAAACTTTGGGAGAGTACAATAAGAAAAACTTACACCTCTCGCTAAGAAGATTACAAGCCCTTTGATGGCCGCCTAGAACAGTGAACCCTTGTGGCTAAAGCTTCTCACACGAATCTCTTTTATTACACTTTTTAGGATTGCTAATTCATTGAATACATTGACGGCAACCCGAGAGTTTATTTATAGACCATAGAACTCTCTTAATTCTATACAACCTTCATCAATACGAACGATCACCGCCTCAGAGGAAAGGAAACTCGAATCCAACTCAAAACTGAAAACAAATCCAGAAACGAAACAGTCAGACCCGACACTAGTCGATTAGGCCCTAATATAAGTCAACTAATAACATGTATTAGTCGACTATACCCAATTATTAGTCGACTATTCTGACAAAATATGAGAACCCAACTCTCTGTTGGCTACCACTAGTCGACTATACCAATGTATAAGTCGACTAATTCTTATCATTTGTCGACTATATCAAATATAAGTCGACTAATACTGTGCACATCCGTTCTTTGATCTTCGGAGTTTCATCTACCTTCACGACGTTTTCAGTCATAATCCTAACAGAAATGGGTAAACAAAAGCTTCAGTTCTTTCTTTCTCATGTGTTCTTTTCTCACCATTTTCTATTCTGCCATTGTGGTTAGAATTGTTAGATCTATTCGTAGTTTTTGTTTTAGGGGGAGGGATGAGGTTGAAATGTTTTAGCAATCCTTATTTCATAATGTACATTCTTCTTATTTAGCACTCCTTTTATGATATACCCTGTAGCACAAACACTTTTATCATGGAGCCTTACTCATATTGGACATGTTGGCACATATGTCAGGCACCAATACTTCTTGGACGCTCTCCTCAAACATGTCTAAGACACTTTATGTTTCTTTTGTTATCTACTTTATTTCTACTTTAGCACCTTTGTTGGACACATCATGGACGCATACTCAACACCAACTGTATACTTCTTTGTTCATTTACATGTTTGAGATTTTATTTACTTTCCTTTATATATAAAAAAATTCAATGATAGAAGTGAGGTACATCGAGTTGTTCAATAGAAAGTTGAAGAGCCGCAGACTATTACTTCTGTAAAGTCATAAGAATGTATAATATGTTGTAATTATTGTATAAAAATATATGCCTAGACTTTTGGGTGCTTAAACATGTCTATATATGTGCTTTATATTATGTGCTCTCTCTTTATTATTTATAATGGATGTCATCATTATATGAGCAAGAGTTTGATGGGAAATTTTAATGTTCAAAGTTTGCAACCAAAATTCAGAAGATCGCTAAATAACTGATAATGACAATTAACATTTGGTTAGGATTTGAGGCTAAACAATTTTTTTAGTATTTATTAAGTTGGATAATCTGGCATGCAGCATATATGAATTTTTCGCAGTAGTAAGAGTAAATGTATGTCTCAGCATTTATTGTAGAATCATGAATATCAGTAATAAGGAAAAATATGCCATCTGCCAAAAAGTCTGCCATCTGTTTTGCTCTGACCAAAAAAAAAAAAAAAAAAACCTAGTCGCCCTTCTCCAATAAACCAAAGAAGAAGCTTCCTAGTGTTCATAAAACTTATTGCTTAAACTATATTAACCAATCTAGTAGGTTGGAGACTGAAGTTTCCACAAAGAAAATTAGGTGATACATTCTTTGGGATATATTTTCTAAGATTTTTCTTTTTCTTTATGTTTAAAATCAGAATTCTTACTCTCAAGGAACGCACTACAATTCAGCGTGTATTACCCCTGCAGATGTGACTATACTCTATAATATACAAGCACCTCTGCTAGGTGAAAATATCTTGGTAACATAGATATGCATATTTTCTTTTTTTGTGGATTTAAATTTTTGATGCCCCTTTTAGATTTCGACTGTTCATTGTGATTTTTTAACCATTTCCATAGAGCCTTCTGCATAATACAGTTAACTTGATTGTGTATGGGAGATATGTAAAGGGAACTATACAGGTTTATTATATGAGATACTAAGATTTTGGGAGATACTTTCTTAAGTGAGATGGTGATATCTACTAAACTTTTGATCTGTTGCATGACTGTTGAAACTGAATTGTACTACCTGGTGACCACTGAGAAACTTGGATAAAGGCTTTATTACTGTTGCTGCTTGTTGTTAACTTGTTTATATCCACCTGGTTTTTTTTATTTAAATTCTAATGTTTTGTCGCTTACAGATTCACTTAATTTGTTAGCATCCTGCTGTATTGCTTTCTAGAGGGGTTTTTTTTCTTTCCATATTTGTGCGTCCATGATCATGTTAAATTTATTATTTGTTTTGCCAGATGGACAAGGTGCGAGCTGGTGTCCTTGTGGGGACAGGCATGGGTGGACTGACAGTATTCTCTGATGGTGTTCAAGCTCTTATAGAGAAAGGTCACAGAAAAATTACTCCATTTTTTATTCCGTACACCATCACAAATATGGGGTCTGCTTTGCTTGCCATGGATATTGGGTTCATGGGCGCCAACTATTCGATTTCAACTGCTTGTGCTACCTCCAACTACTGCTTCTATGCTGCTGCAACCCATATTCGTAGAGGTGAGGCTGATATAATGATTGCTGGCGGAACAGAAGCTGCCATTATTCCCATAGGCATTGGGGGTTTGTTGCCTGCAGAGCTCTATCTCAGCGAAATGATGATCCCAAACCGCTTCAAGGCCATGGGATAAAGATAGGGATGGTTTTGTTATGGGAGAGGGTGCTGGAGTATTGGTACTTTATCCTGGTCCTTTTAACTTGTTCTCATATTTTGTCATTCTTACTCTCAAGGATGCTTCAATCTGCATGTTTGCTTACATTCCATTCTCTTGTATACCAATTTATGATGCTGAAGCTGAAACTGATACTTGAAACTATTCCTTTTTTCCCAAGCTGTG
Organism: Agave tequilana; assembly: GCA_038442645.1. Taxonomy (NCBI): domain Eukaryota; kingdom Viridiplantae; phylum Streptophyta; class Magnoliopsida; order Asparagales; family Asparagaceae; genus Agave; species Agave tequilana. The sequence continues at coordinate 8,911 of JAVJIF010032803.1, forward strand.
AGTAACTGATAAAATATGAATCATTGGAGTCCATTAATATTTTGTTCTCTCTTAGAATCAAATGCTTACGTACCAAAATTCTAAATTCTACAAGTACTAGTGATTTTCTAAATTGTATTATGTTTATGTCTCTTATTTGCTGTTTTGTGTTTTCTTAAAGTGTTATGTGCTTATTCTGGTAAAGGTAATGGAGAGCCTGAACATGCAATGAAACGCGATGCACCAATTATTGCTGAATACTTGGGAGGTGCTGTCAATTGTGATGCCTACCACATGACTGATCCTAGAGCTGATGGCCTTGGAGTTTCAACTTGTATCCAGAGAAGTCTTGAAGATGCAGGAGTGGCCCCAGAAGAGGCAAGTTGACTTGTTTAGTGAAATTTATTGTACCTTTCTGTCAACCATTACATATCAGCTTCCACATTTCATCTTTTTCACTTACCATCTTAGTTATTTATCTAGTAGCATGCTATATTTCTCATTTAAATGTTGGGAGGAGTATTAAACATCTACACTCGGTGCACAAATAGAGACAGCAGTTACCTGAACTGAATCTATATAATGTTGATATCCTCATCTTTGAATTGCATTTCACTAATTCCTCTTCCTGTTTTCAAGAGAAATTTGAATTATGAAATTCTATATAACTAATAAAAGTAAATTTTTTATATTATAATTCTATTATCCCATAGGAATTTGGGCCGTTGTATCTTCTAACATCTAACAACATTGTTAATCTTGAAGATAAATCCTCATTGCAGCCGCTTAAGTAATGTTGTACTTTCTTGGCAAATTAATTATCGTTATGCCATCAACTATCTTGTGACGTTAGTAGGCATGAATTTGTGAATTGTGTCTTTAAAGTTGCAACTTATTCCTAGATATTAAGACCTAATTTCTGCATTCCAGGAGAGACCTTGCTTATGACTAGAGTCAATCTTCTGGATCTAATGTGACATATATTTAAGCTCCATGTTTGATATTTGTCTTCAGGTCAATTACATAAATGCTCATGCGACATCCACACTTGCGGGTGACCTGGCTGAGGTTAATGCTATAAAACAAGTCTTCAAGGACCCAAAGGAGATAAAGATCAATGCAACCAAGGTGAAAGTTTCTCCTCTCGACATTTTTAAGCCTTTGATGTTTCTTTTTGTTATCTTCTTTCTCCTCGTCCTTTTAGATATTACTCCTTGTCTGACAAACAAATTGCTGGTTGTATCTTTCAGTCTATGATAGGGCACTGCCTTGGTGCTGCCGGAGGTCTGGAAGCCATTGCTACAGTTAAAGCCATAACTACTGGATGGCTGCATCCAAGCATAAACCAATTTGTAAGTAGGCACTCCTTCAATTGTATAATTGGCAATGCATACCATGTTACATAAGCATTGTGGTTAGTGAAATATTTCTATACCCATACTGTGGTGCATTAACTTTGCTTGAGTAAGTGTGACTGTGCTACAGTGATAAAACCTCTTTGCAGTCAGTAAGAGGTCTAGGGTTGCATCAGGCACGAACTATATTTTAAAAAAAAAAAAAAAACTTCACTTGCAAAATAGTCTTCTTCTTTCTTTTAACCTCCTGTTGAAGTCTTGAGAAACTCGAGTAGTTCAAATATTGAGTGTAAATAAATAAGGTCAGTCACTCCTTTCACAGAAAGGAAGAACAGAAAATTGTGCGGTTTCAAATTTTTGGATCATAAGATCACAATGTCTACAATTAATGTTCAACATCTTCCACATTATTTTGAAATCACCAATGAGATTACGATCTTTATCTCGCTTCTTCTATTGTTACCTGCAGAATCCAGAGCCTGCTATTGAGTTTGATACGGTACCAAACAAAAAGCAGCAACATGAAGTGAATGTTGGTACGGTGCAATATTTACAATCACATTTTTTATTCCTTTTTTTCCTTTTAGATAAATCGTGAATGATCTAAACCTTCTTTTAATTCCCCCCCCCCCCCCCCCCCCCCCCGTGTTTGCAGCAATTTCTAATTCTTTCGGATTTGGTGGACACAACTCGGTGGTGGTATTTGCGCCTTTTAAGCCATGACCCTCATCTTGTTCACTATTTCCCATTTTGGAGTCTTTTTGACTTCTTTTGGCCCGGCTGAGGCTATTATTCATCACAGGATTCAAATGGCGGCCTTTGTCTTTCAATTTGTTGTCGAGTGTATGGTGGTTCATTTGATGCTGTTTAGATTTTTAGCATTCTAGAGGACAGAACCGTTGCACCCCGAGTTCGTATATTCTTTATGTTATCTCCAGAACAAAATTAGCTTCTCTTTGTAGTATGTTGGTAGTTTATCAACAGGTTTAAGAGGAGCACTCTTCTGAGAGAAGTGTTTGATGATGCGCTGGTTTGTGGCTCGGAGTGAAAACTGCTTGTTGCCCTTATTTTGGCCATTAGAGATGAGATATTGTTTGTACATGATCACTGAATGTTTTGGCTCGCTGGAGAAATTTTTTTTGAGCTGCAACAGAAATTGGATTTTGATCGAAATATCTGAAGGAAAATGAGGCGAGTGCAATTAGAGTTTCACGGTTATGTTCTCTTCATTGCAATCATCCTACTGTTTGATACTTCGATTCTAACAAGTAATTCAGAAACTCGTTTGCCCTGAAAGTTAATGGAAAACTCAATTATTCAAACATGGGGGAAAAATGAGTGAGAGTGAGATTATCAAATAGATTTCAGATAACCAACTACACAAAAGGATAAAAAAAGAAAACAATTAAATACATATCAGTTTCAGCACATAGAAATATTAGCATTACTGCAATTTATATTTACAGTAAAATTATGCAAAATACAAATACATGCTTACATAGACGCGTATATATATATATATTTCAATCTAGCCCTTCATATTTTACCCCAATTACTGATCCAAATTCCCGATTTACAAAAAAACTCGCGGGAATTTTTGAAATCGTATCCGGCCAAAAGAGAGGCTAAAAAAAAGAAAGGGGCAGAAAAATTTCAAATCTCCCACGCCTTTTTTAACATTTCCCCGCCTAAATCCCCATCAATTTATCCAATCCATTCTGAATCAATCCAATCGAAGCAACCGCCTCAGATCTTTCGTCCCTGTCGAGTGGTCCACGAGGCCTGCCACCGGTCCCTCCGCCTTCATCCCCGAGAAGCTCGGCAGCGGCAGCGACCTCGGTGACGGCGACGTTGAAATCGCCGACCCGGCGTAAGCAACCAGATCCTGGTCCGGTCTCAAACGATCCGATATCAGAGACTCGATCGATACAATCGTCGATGACGATGATAATGGATAGGCCGAATCGCCTCGCTTCAAGATCCTGACCTGGCCCAAAGAGAAACTGCCGCCTCCGCCAGTTTTGGCCGATTTCGGCGGTCTCGACCGCGGTTTCTTGAACGGTTTCGGGTGAGGCTTAGGGTTAGGGTTCGGGTCGGGGTGACGCCATCGGTGATGATGAAGAGAGGGGACCGGGCGGGTTAAGCAGTCGTTAGGGCGCAAGATCTCCGTCCCCATGGCAACCAATTTGTATTTATTTAGGTGAGAATTCGAATTTGAATCCCCAAAAAAAAAAAAAATCCTTTGTTTTTTTGGAAGATTTTGGAGAGAGAAAAAGGGTTATTTTCTTCGTGGTTTCTGATCTCTGTTTCCCCCTTCCCCTCCGTCCCTTTCCTATATTTCTATCGTTTTTTTTTTTTTGGGTTTGTGGTGTGGTTTTTAATTTAATTTATGGTGGAATTCTTTTTACAGACGACAGTTTTCGGTTGGATGTGGACACGTGGGTGTTTTTGGTTGGCAGCTGGTTTTGGATAAGATAAACAAGGGTTAGTTTTTACAGCCACACGCCCTTTCTATTCATGTTTTTACACTGGGTGGCAACAAATATTTCTATTTTCTTTATGCTTACGTGAGAAATAGCGGACGTGGATATTCTATTTTTACACTGGTTAGTAACAAAATATTCTATTTTTACATGGTTATTATGAGAAAAGGCGCAGGTGCCATCCACGTGCAGAAATTCTTCATAGCTGATCTCATTTCTGATTAGTTATTAGTGCTATGCATGTGCACGGATCTAATAAAGAGAGTAGTATTGTATTCTTTATTTATTTATTTATTTATTATTATTATTATTTTTTGATCTGGTTGAAAAGCTTTCTGAGTCGTGACAGAGGTGCAACACGACATGATACAATGATACATTGAAAATTATGAAAAAGAGAATACACACAAAATAGCAATAATTTAACTAGAAGTGCCGAGTCCGGCATGACACATCGACACAATGAAAAATTTTAAAAAATATACAAGAAACTATAATGACACAGGTAGAAGTGTTGGGTGTCCAACACGACACATGGATAAATTGAAAATTCTGAAAAATACATATAAGATGACAATGATACGGTTAGATGCATCGTGTGCGACATGAGACGACACAACTTCAAAATAGACATGATAAAATGATACACTGAAAAGAAAATACACACAAAATAGCAATAACACGGTTAGAAGTGTTGTGTCCAACATGACACACCAGCACATTGAAAAATATAAAAAAAATACACAAGAAATTGTAACGACACAAGTAGAAGTGTTGTGTCCAACACGACACATTGATGCATTGAAAATTCAGAAAAATACAAACAAAATAGCAAAGATACGGTTAGAAGTGTCGTGTTCGACACAACACGACACAACCTCACAATAGACTTGACACACTGATACATTGAAAATTCTGAAAAAGAAAATACACACAAAATAGCAATAACATAGCTAGAAGTGTCATGTCCGACATGGCACACCGTCACATTGAAAAATCTTAAAAAAATACACATGGAACTGTAATGACACAGGTAGAAGTTTTGTATCAAACACGACATGGGTGCATTGATAATTCTGAAAAAATACACACAAAATAGCAATGATACGGTTAGGAGTATCATGTCTGACACAACACAACACAACTTCACAATAAACATGACACACTAATACATTGAGAATTATGAAAATAAAATACACACGAAATAGCAATAACACGACTAGAAGTGCCTGTTTGATATGACACACCGGCACATTGAAATATCTGAAAAAATACACAAGAAATTGTAATGACTCAGTAGAAGTGATGTGTCCAACACGACACATGAACTACTTCAGTTTGTCCATCGATTTTAAATGAAAGGCAGTAGAAACAGAAAGTAAGGCACAATGATGTCAAGTACATCAACGACCCTATTTTTGATCTCGGCCTTATGCTTGAGGACATTGGTATAATTTTGGAGGAACTCTACTCAACTACTATACCTCAAATTCAGTTTCTTTTGTGAGTTGAGATATTTAAGGACATCGTGATCTGAACAGATAATGAATTCTTACAGTAATAAGTAATTGCGCCAATAACACAGAGCTTGTACTATTGCATATAACTCCTTATCGTAGGTGAAATACTGTTGCCGAGTATCATTTGATTTTTCACTAAAATAATCAACATGTGCTTTTCTTGACTCAAAACACCACCTATTCAAATGCTGAGGCGTCATAAGTGATTTCGAAAGCTTTTGAAAAATCTGAAAGTCTCATAACATAAGCTTCCGTCATCTTCCCTTTGATTTCTCAGAACATCTTGGCAGCAACTTTATTCCATTCAAATTTCCCTGGCTTCAAACAATCAGTAATCGATGCCATGATGGTACTAAAATTTTGGATAAATCGTCTGTAGATAGTTGCTAATCCATTAAAACTTCTCACTTCTCTAATGTTGCAGGGTTACGATCATTCTATAATAGCCTTAATTTTATCGGGATCCGCAGAGACTCCCTGTGAAGACACAACCCCGAGAAAAATAACTTGGTCTATAAGAAAGGTATACTTTTTAGGGTTGACATATATGCTTTCCTTTCTTAAAACTAAACAGACATGCGAGAGATGATTCAAATATTGCTCCGTCGATTTAGATGAGGATATCATCAAAATATACAACTACGAACATTCCTATAAAAAGTCGTAATACTTGTGTCATCACTCCCATAAAGATGCTTGGAGCATTAGATAAGCCAAAAAGTATGACCATCCACTCATACAACCTATCTTTCGTCTTAAAGGCTATTTTTCATTCATCTTTCGGGCGGATTTGAATTTGGTGGCAATCATTCTTCAAATCAATCTTTGAAAAGATAACGACACTTGCATCATGTCAAGTATATCATCCAGCCTGGGAATTGAAAAACGGTATCTTGCCGTCATTTTGTTGATAGCACGACTATTCACACGCATTCGTCATGTTCCATCTTTCTTTAGCATCAATAGTGCGGAGATCGCGCAAGGGCTCAAACTCTCTCGTATGAATCCTCCACTCAGTATTTCTTCAACTTGCCTTTATAATTCGACATGTTCTATTTGGTTTATCCGATAGTGCGACAAGTTGGGCAGAGTAGCTCCTGGTGTTAAATTAATAGCATGTTGAATATTTCGCATCGTTGGTAATTGATCCGGGAGATCTTTGGGAAACACATCAGCAAAATATGTGATAATTGGGTCTCGCTACAGAAAGAATCATCTAATGAGATTCTTTCGCGACTTCTCGAGTAACCAAAATGATGATTTATATCTCATTAATTACTTTTTTTCAAATTTTTTGGATTGATTAAATTGAGATCCTTTTCTTTCCTTGTTTTCACCGACTTCTTCTCGTCTTGTTTGGATTTTGGTTGATTTGGAATCAATTTGATCAGTTGCCCTTCATGGTTGAAGAAACAAATGTTGGACTTTCTCCACAAGGTTACGTCTATATCAAACAATCAAGATTGACCGAGAATCATGTGACCTGCATTCATAGTTATCACATCACACCAAATCTTATTTTTGTATGTGGCAAATTGCACGGGTGCAAGGCATCATTCGTTCACCTCTATCGATGTTGCATTAACCCAGGCGACTTTTTATGGGTTAGGGTGAGGGACTTCTTTTAACCCTATCTTCAAGATTAAACTGGATGACATAATATTTATGCAACTTTCACTATCAACAATAGTTTTACAGTTTTTATCACTAATCTTTATCTACGAGTGGAAGATCGTGGTTTTACGCCAGTCAATCGTATCTTTAAGTTGTGCTAGAGTGAATCCGACAACAACATACCTAATAGTGTTAAGAACTCCTCGTGTCCCGTATCATCTTCAAAATCACTGCTCACATTTTCTATGAACACAATGTTCTTTTGAGATTCGTCTTGCACCTCATCTGATTGATCATGCAGGAAAAAAGTTTTAGATTTACTTGGGCAGAACTTCTCCACATGTCCATAACCTTGGCATTTATAGTATTGAGTGCGGGGTTGGCTTGGGGTACGCTCTCTGCTGGGCCCTTACCCTTGAGATCTCTTGTCAGAGCAGAACTGTTGGGGTTGATTTTGAGCTTGGACTGTCCAGAGTTGGTTCTAGCACCCTGGCTTTTATAATCTGAATCTCGTTGATAATAAGATCCTCGAGAAGCGTCTAAGTCCCAAACTATCTGATAGGCATGTTCTAAATCATCAACACCTCTTGCAATGAGTTCTTTATGAAGATCTTCACGAAGGCTAGATCTAAACCTAGAGAGAGTCATCATGGGAGATCTGTTGATAAACTCGCTACACAGGGTCAAAAGCTCAGCAAACTTCTCGATGTAATCAACAACAGAGCGAGTTTCCTAGGTAAGCTTACTCTATTTATATAGCTGTTGATCCTGAAAAGTAATTGGGAGGTATTTTTTGTTCAACTAGGCTGTCATCTCATCCCAGATTCGAATCGGTGCTTGCCTCCTTAGTGCTATCAGCCTTCAATATTTAACTAATATTTTCCGCTTGTCCCACTAGTTTCATAGCAGCAAAACGAACTCGCCGCTCTTGAGACATCTCATACCACTTGAAGTAATGCTCTAAACTCATTACTCAATCAAGATAAAATTGTGGGTTTAAGTGACAGTCAAACTTTTATATATCCAATTTGATATTCTTCAGGTACCGTTCATCATCATCGTATCGATCGTAGTTTCTGTTGATTCTCTCCTCTCGGCATTGATTAAGTTGATGCTCTTCATTACGACATTGATCATGATGTTCAATCTCTAACCTACTTAAGGTGTTCATTTGGATCTTAATTTCTTTAAAGGTTTGAGAATTTCAGTAATAAGATAATTTGTTGGTAAGGTGATACCAGATAAGAAGTATTGAGATCCATATCTGTATTGGGTATATATGGGTGGTAGACTTTGTCATTATGGGTATGCATGCACAGCTAACCTATCCTACTTCTAAATGCTGTATATATATATATAATATATATATATATATATATATATATATATATATATATATATATATATATATATATCAGCTGACACAGGAGGCAACTCCCTCCTCTGTCGCACTCAAAAATTATATTTCTCGAGTGAATTTTCAAGATCCGATTGCACATTATCATCTTCATATTCTAAGATATACACATATAAAAAATCAAGTGATTTGAAGTTTGTTTACTCCATTTTCTTTGGGTTCAAACATTAACGATTTTTTAACAATAGAACAAAATAGAACGATTAGATCAATGAGTAAACGTATTTCAAATCACTTGATTTTTTATATGTGTATATTTTAGAATATGAATATGATAATGTGCGGTCGGATCTTGAAAATTCACTCGGGAAATTAATTTTTTAGGGCGACATAGGAGGGAGTTGCCTCCTGTGTCAGCTGATTTACATTTCTCTCATATATATATATATATATATATATATATATATATATATATATATATATATATATATAATATATATATATATATATATATATATATGGGCTATCTGTACCTCAGCCTGCGGGCTGAGAGAGTTTTCTCAGCCTGCGGGCGTGGCAACATCACCGCCCCACATCTGTTAAAAAATTTGGCGGACAAAATCCTGTAAAATCCCGCCCAATTTAATGCCAGTCAACTCAACATTTTATTTTCCGAAAATACCCTCCATCACAAACTTTTACCTTATTGTAAAAAAATTAGTCTTCCAAAAAAATTTACAGCTCTTCAACTTCAAACGGCGGTTCTGATCCAATTTGTTCTTTTCCTTCAAAAATTTCATCCGTTTTTGGAAAAAATTATTTGCAACTGATGGCGCCTAAGAAATCATCCGTCGAAAAAGGTACTACAAAATAGATATTTTCAAAAATTTTTAGGGTTTTGTGTATTTTAAAAGTTTTAAATTTTTTCAAGATTTATTTCTGAAGTCGCATTTTTTTTTAAATTTTTTTTAAATATTGGAAACATGGTCGCAATTACGAAAGAGATTTTCAAACTTTAGACGATAAAAGTCCTATTTTTGAAAGTTTTTATTATTTACTTCTATTTTTACTGTGTCGCAGTTCAGATCTGTGCGACTTTGGAATTTTTTTTTTTTTACCTTTCCTTGTGGACGAATGCGACGTTGGTCGCAGTATATGAAATTTACTTTTTTTTTCTCACATACTGACGACATGGGGTCGCAGTTGTTTAAATAAGAGTTGTAGTCTCAAGTCTTCACCAAGGTCGCAGTTTATTTTAAATAAATGTTTTTATCAAACTTGTGTCGCAGTTGTTTCTTTTTGAACTGTAGTCTTATGCGACCTTGGTCGCAGTGTTGGCCTGGTCGCAGTTGTTCTGATTTCACTGTAGTCCTATGCGACCTTGGTCGCAGTGCGACCTTGGTCGCAGTACATGTAGTGCGACCCTAGATTGCAGTGTAGTCCTGGTTCTAGATGTTTTTTTTTGCAATGCATGACTGCGACCGAGGTCGCAGTTTATTAAAAAACAAATATGCTTTATATTCCCTTATAATTTTTTAATAATCATTGGTCTAAAGTGTTTAATTTTTCTTCCTACGTAGGTAAACAACAGATACAGGTTCGTCCTCTGAGATCAAGCATAAAACCAATATGCCAGTTAATGAAGAAATTTAAAGAGTACATACCGGCTGATTTCGTAGAGGCGATGAAGAATACCCCATTTGGCCCAATCTTCATGGCGTTCTACAATGAAGAATTTGGGGCTGAAAAGACACTAAAATCAAACGTTGCCGTGCTGCGTATTTTAGACCACTATGACAGGAATACAAGGATCTTTACAATTGGAGGCAAAGAGATTGAGTTAACAGTGGAGGATGTTGCCCTTACTTTTGGTCTACCTGTCAATGGGGTAGATTTTGTGATGAATAAGACATGTACGCTGAAAGATAGAGGGGTTATAAAACATTTTTTCCCCAATATAAAGAAGATCACAAAAGTATCTATTGAAGATGCTTTGGATAATCTTCTTGTCAAGAGAAGGAGGAGGGATATATTAGATGTGACACAGGATGAACAATCTGAGCAGCAATTGTCTATAAATGAAATTATAAGAGACATAAATAGACTTGCAGTTCAAGACTTTACCACATTAGTCATCCTATACATGTCGGCCACTCTTTTCTTCTCTGGCAGTAAATGCACGGTGCCGTGGTATATTGTGGAACAGATTGCCAATATGCAACTAATGAGGACAATATGCTGGGCAAAAGCTGTTTGGCAATTCCTGATTGACTCAATGGACATCTTCAGGCAAACCACGTACGAGCTGCAAGGATGCTCCGTGCAAATTATTGTAAGTAGAAATCTCAAGTTTGGCCAACATTGTATGAAATTTACCCATAAATTGATAAAATTTGTGGAAACTAATTTAATTTTTAATTTTTGCAGTATTGGCTGTGTGAGAGGGCACCTATTTTTGAGCAGAGGTCTGGTTTGGAGGAAAAAACCCCACGCGCAGTAAGATGGGACCTCCAAAATATTGGCAGATCTCTACTTGAAGTTGATCTAAAAAAGATTGACAGCAATATTGTAAGTTAAACTTCTTTTTATGTGTAGTACAAATAAAATGCGACCATAGTCGCAGTATTGAGCTGCAACTTTCGCAGTTCGTTTTTTGCCTGACAAATAATGTGCGACCATGGTCGCATTCTCTTGAAAATACCCTTTTCAACAGAAATGCGACCATGGTCGCAGTGTTGAGCTGCATGTCTTGGCAGATAAATTTATGCACGACAAAACATACTGCGACCATGGTCGAATTCTTATCCAAAAATATTTCATAAATAAACTGCGACCATGGTCGCAGTATCATAATTTCATTGTTTTATTTTTAGCTTACCTTTTTCTGTTTATTTTCAGATTTTGAGTCGAATGGCCAACATCTCTAATGATGAAAAAATATGTTGGCCTTCCTGTTGAAGGGGAAGAGGATGAGGAAGAAGAAGTAGCAGAAGATGAAGGTGGAGATGAAGGTGAAGAAGAAGAAGAAGAAGAAGGTCAAAGTGAAGGAGATGAAGGAGGCCATACATGTAATGAGGCTGACATCCCGGCGGAAAAGGAGCCAGAACCGGCTGAAACGAGTGAGCAAGAACCAATTTTGAAGGTTATTTGCCACCTCCACCGGATGTTCAAGCAGCAGAAATAAAACGATTGAGGTCTGCAAATCAGCTCTTGAGAGATTATGTTTCTCAGCTTGAAAAAAAGATTGAAAATATGGAGAATGAGAACAGAGTCAAGGCTGAATTAAAATTAAAAAGAAGAGAAAAAGAGAGAAGAAAAACCAAAAAAGGCAACAGGAGAATAGAAGAAGGGAAGAGGAGGAGAATGAAAGGAGGAAGAGGGAAGAGGAAGAGAAAGAGAAGGAGAAGAAGAGGGAAGAAGAGAAGGAAAAGGAGAACAGGAGGAGAGAAGTGGAGGAGAAGGAGAATAGAAAAAGGGAAGAGGAGGAGAATGAAAGGAGAATGAGGGAAGAAGAGGAGAAGGAGAAGAAGAGGAGGGAAAAGGAACAGCAGGAGAAGGAGAAGAGGAGGAGGAGGGAGGAGGAAGAGAATGAGAAGAAGAGGAGGAAGGCGCAGATGGAGAACAAAAGAATGAAAGAGCAGATGGAGAAGCAGGCTGAAGAGGAGAAGAAGAAAAAACTGGAAGAGGATAAAATCATGGGTTCTGAGTCTGTTTTAATTAATATTGGGGAAGATATTCCAAGTTTTTCTCTGAATCTAACTCAAATGACTCAAGAAATCCAAAGAGATAGAGCTTCTGAAGAAGATATTCAAGAACATACTCCGCCTCAGAAGCAATCATCAAAAGAAGCTGTTTTGGAAACCTCTAAAGGAACAATAGAAAGGGGAGTCAAAGAACGAAAGCGCGCTGAAAGAGATCGCGATGACTCCGACTTTGTTTATCCAAAACAGAAGAAGAAAAAAAATGAAAATCCTCTTCCACAGCCTGCGGCTGCGAGTTCTGCAGAATTGACCGAAACCACATCATACAGAATTCTGCAGCCCGATCAACAAGCTCGTATAAAACATTTCTTCGACAAGTCCTACTCTGAGTAAGTTAATTCATATCAAAAAATTTCTGTTATACCTTTATATAAGAACAATTAAATTACTAACTTTGTTTTGAATATCTTGCAGTTCTACTGCATATCAGGATACCGATAATTCAATCATCATTTCAAGGAATGACATTGAGGACCTGATGTTCAGTAGAGACTTAAATGCAACTGTAATTCATTTCTACATGCATCATCTTGAGAAAAGAGAAGGATTAAAAAGCATATTCTTCCGAAGCGAAGCTTGGGTAAAAATCTACTTTCTCCTTTACTGTTTAATGTAATATCAACTCTGGAACAGATTACTAATATTCTCTATCTCTGTGTAGACATAAATCATGTACTGCGACTAAGGTCGCAGTGAATAATTAAAATGTACTGCTACTAACACATGTACTGCGACCAAGGTCGCAGTTTATAATTAAAATGTATTGCTACTAACTCAGGTACTACGACAAAATGTAACAGCTGCGACCTGCGACCAAGGTCGGAGCTGCGACCAAGGTCGCAGTTTATAATTAAAATGTACTGCTACTAACTCAGGTACTGCGACAAAATGAAACAGCTGCGACCTGCGACCAAGGTCGGAGCTGCGACCAAGGTCGCAGTTTATAATTAAAATGTACTGCTACTAACTCAGGTACTGCGACAAAATGTAACAGCTGCGACCTGCGACCAAGGTCGGAGCTGTGCGACTAAATAATATAGTGCGACTAAGGTCGCAGTTTTATTTTTTTGTTATATTTTTAATTCATTTTGTATTTGATTTCTATTTTTTTTCTTGTCCGCAGCACGGTGTTGTAAATAAAATTGAAGATCTGGAAGGTCATTTCATCAAGCAGAAGCTGTTGAAAAACTGGACAGCTGACGTGCAGTACATGTTCTTCCCGATCAATCACAAACATGGTGCCGACGAATCGGGATTTCACTGGACCTTGCTGGTATTCGATTGCTCCACAGAAGAGTGGATTTTTTACAACTCTTTGGTCCCAGCTGACAAAAAGGTAGTATAACAAAGCTTTACCAAACAGATGCAAGAATAATGGTGAGTTAAATTTTAATATTTTGATTACTGAAAACTTGTAATTAATTTGGTTAATACTAATTTTTGTTCCTATTGACATTGCAGAAAGATAGATTATTAGAGATTTTTTAGATTCATTCCAAAAAAAATTGAGAAAAAATAAAATAAAATACGCAAAATGCCCCCAACAAGCAAACAGGTATATAAATTTTTGACATGTAATTTCATTTCATATTTTCTATTTTTTTTAGTACAAAAAACTAATTTCATTTAATGATTGCTCTATGGAAATTTCAGTGTTGATTGCGCTATATATGTATGCAAGTACATGGAAAGCATAGCGTCTGGCTATCATCTATCAGCTGCTGATGCTGTTACGGTTGATGCTGTACAGAAACTAAGAAGTGAGCTTGCATACATGATACTTGCAGATGTAGAGAAGAGTTGGGATGAAGAAACAGACATTATACGACATACGACATATGAAGACTGATAGTTGACAAATTATTGATATACCACAATTTTTTTATAAATGTAAAAAATATTTCAAGTGCAATTCATTGCATAATTTTTTTGTTGTATTGATTTAATTTATACACATTTCTATACATTTATTTATTATAAGTTCCATTGATTATTTACAGTATTCATTTGTTAGAACTTGGCTTTTACTATTGCGTACTGATGTTAGAAATAAACATGCCTTCAGTAATTGTGTTAATCAACAACACTGCGACCTTCGTCGCTATGCGTGTTAATATAAAGGAAACACCTACCTAACGTACAGCGACTTAAGTCTTCACCATCTCAAAAATCTAAAAAGAAGGTTGCGACTTTGGTCGCAGTTGATAGCCGCAGCCTTAGTAAAATACAATGCGACTTTGGTCGCAGTTGATAGCCGCAGCCTTAGTAAAATACAATGCGACTTTGGTCGCAGTTGATGGCGGCAATGTAAATCAACAATAACACTGCGACCTTGGTTGCTATGCGTGTTAATATTAAGGAAACACATACCTAACGTACTGCGACTTAAGTCTTCACCACCTCAAAATTTTAAAAAGAAGGTTGCGACAGTTGATAGCCGAAGTCTTAATAAAATACAATGCGACCTTGGTCGAAGTTGATGTCGGCAATGTTTTAATCAACAACAACACTGCGACCTTGGTCGCTATGCGTGTTAATATAAAGGTCGCTATGCGTGTTAACACCTACCTAACGTACTGCGACCTAAGTCGCAGTACATGTAGTGCGACCCTAGATTGCAGTTGCTGGCCATCTTTATCAATAACAACACTGCGACCTTGGTCGCAATTAATCATGTACACTGCGACTAAAGTCTCTGACTACATTATGTACAAAAAAAATTAAACTATAAAGTAGAACTTTAAAGTACAAGTACATACAAAAATAATACAGTAGAAATCAAAGAATGATAATAAATCTGATTATAATTACACGCCAGTGTCAGAATGCGACTTAATCTCTCTACACTGTGCGACCCTGGTCGCACTTCATAAAAAATTGAAGTCTTTATTCCTTCCAGATGGAGGCAACCCAAACCTACTTCTTCTGCCAATTAAAAAAATAAATAGTAAGAATTTTAAAGATTAATCGTTAAAAAAAATGATTAACAGGTTTAATGTAATATACTATTAATGGACAACCAGTCCTGTAATGGCCCAGCTCTTGGCAGTTACCACATCTTCGATGCTTAACTTCCTTCTGATATATAGAATCTTCAAAACCAGACTTAAGCCTGGATGCAGCTCTAGGTCTCCCCTTGGTTGGTACAAGACCAATTGGATCACGTATATTCAATTCTTCACCATCTCGCAATATGACAACGGATCCACTGGAACCAACGGCAGTCTTAGGATGTGATGAATGATCATTTCCTGACATTGCTCTGTATTCTCTAGTGGTATTTTGGGCAAAACTTTCCAAAACTCCCTCCAACTTTGAAATATTTTCATCAGAATCAGCGACCATGTCCAGAATTGCATTAAATTTTGAACGAACTGTCCACAATCTAGCCGTCCGTGGAGTGCCTTGGCTGGGAAAAGGCCTCATGCCATTTTCAATTGCAACGTTTTTGTAACGAGCATCCAACCTCCATCTCTGAAGTATATATGATTCCGGTATATGTGTAACGTGATTGCGCCACAAAATACACAGAATATGTCTACATAGGATACCCTCTGTTTCAAATAACGAGCAACTGCAAGAAACATGAAGTTCCTCTCGATTATCATAACTCACCTTTTCCCAACTGTCTTTTGATTCTGAAAATTTACCAACCAAATATGTTGATCCAGGTTTTTCCTGTTCCACCTCTTCTGAAAACAGTGTCATTACAACTGCCCATTCCTTTTGGAACAACTGAAAAATTTTCGGTGTATACAACTTCGAAACCTGTATCTCATATGGATTGGTTGTACAATTGGGCACAGAATTCAAACCCCTAAAATCTTGAAGAGATTCAGATGCACGACGGGAAGCAACAGCTTTATCATATTGGTGAACAAATTCCACTAGTTTAGTGTTTGAGTTAACAAAACCATCAAAGAAGGAATTAATACTCTCGGACCTCTGACTGGTTGTCATTCCAGCAGAGAAAACATCCTTGATATATGCATTAACCCAATGTCCACGAAGCCTGTACATCTTCATCAACCAACTGCCATCTTCTTCTTCTAACTGATATTTTTCACTCATCAGACGCCATCGTTCCTCACACGTGCTTATATTGCGGGAGGTGTACCAAGCATGGAAATCGGAGACCATATCTTCTCCATACTTGTTAGCCATTGGGATTTGTTGCTCGGCAATATGTTTCCGTACATGCCAGAAACAGTAACGGTGCCGAGACGTCGGGAAAACAATCTTGATGGCCTCACCAATCTGCGCATCCTGATCAGTAATAATCAGCTTCGGTTCAACTCCATGCATGCACTTGAGCCATTTTTGGAATAACCAAACAAAAGTATCCCTCTGCTCATCAGCAAGCATTGCACAGCCGAACAAAATTGACTGCCGGTGATGATTTACTCCAGTGAATGGAGCAAATGGCAAGCTCAAGTGATTAGTCCTGTATGTGGTGTCAAAAACGATCACATCACAGAAGCTCAGATACTACGAGGAAATAGCTCTTCCATCAGCCCAAAAAATGCTTCTAAGTGTGCCCGCGTTATCAATTTCACTTGAAAAGAAGAATTCTGGATCGGTCTCGGCTTTCTCTTGAAAATATTTGATAATAGCAATAAACTCAGGACCGCAGTTATTTCTACGTTGACGAGTGAAATCAATAACTTGTTGAGGGCGCACTTCTTCAGAGCCTTCTGCCTGGCTCATTGCATTAACAACGCGGGAAATATTTGAAGGCCGCATTCCAACATCAACCAGATTGCTCATAATGGTTCTGCTAATTGTTGAACGATGAGTCTGGTGAGAGTAATGGTGATGTACCTTATCCGGGCTAGACAATTCATGTGAATGAGTATCAACAAATTTTGTGATAACCCAATATCGACTTGAGTCCAACAAAAAACGAAGACGGATATGCATCTCAGCAGGACAAGATACTCTAGTGTTAACTCGACGACGCACTGTAAGCCCCTCTTGTCTTTTGTCACACAACTTCTTCAGCCCTTCCTTGTTGCAGCAAAATCTTCTGCAAATAATCTCATGAGGAGGCTTCCGTGACTTATCTGTACTTTTTCTTCTCACGCTAAAACCTCTATTCCTTGCAAAACAATTGTAGAAATTGTATGCTTCCATATGCGACAGGAACTGTTTCCCTATAAACTTATCTGAGCTTCCAGACATTTCAGCATGTGCATTCATATCCTACAAAAAGAATTTACACGAATTAAATGAATATAAATTTTTTTAGATATCACTGTATTCTAAAATATAAGTTATATAAATGCGACCAAGGTCGCATAGGAGATGAAAACAATTTACTTCTTATCAGCTGTTGCGACCAAGGTCGCAGTTATCCGTATGAGAAGAAATCTATATTACTTCTTACTAAAGACTGCGACCTAAGTCGCAGTAAATAAAAATAAGATTTCACATACGACATGAAATCTATAATACTCCTTATAGAAGACTGCGACCTAAGTCGCAGTAATCAGTATGTGAATAAATCTATATTATTCCTTACTAAAGACTGCGATCTAAGTCGCAGTTATCCGCATGTGAAGAAATCTATATTACTTCTTACTAAACACTATGACCTAAGTCGCAGTTATCCGTATGTGAAGAAATATATATTACTCCTTACTAAAGACTGCGACCTAAGACGCATACCCTAGAAAAAAGGAATTCACAGCCGGAGATTATTTTCAAATATTAAAACGGTCGCAGTACCTCATAGTCTAAAGAGAAAACATTAAATATTTAAGAAATTGTTTTTAAAATAGATATAAACAATTAAAACCTGTTGATCGGCATGCAGAGATGTCAACCCTTCAAGATTTTCAATATTCTGAGAGAAAGTAGAACCAGATGCAATATCTTCCATATTAAGATCGCCGGTATACTGCTCAGACGTCGACATTAAATATTTTGCAGAAAAAAATTGATCTCAAAAAGATTTTATATTTTCAGAAAAAAGTGTATCGCAGACTGAAAAGGTGAAACTAGATCTTTCAAAAATAGGTCAGGAAATAGGGTGAAAAGTAATTTATATCATATAAAGAGCGGCAAAAATAAAAGGGGGGAAAAATAATAATAAACAATAAGGAAAAGTTATCATAAGGGGTATTTGGTAATTTAACTTCTACCTAAAAGCGGGCCGCAAGTCAGTGAGGTGACAAATTGAGCCACGTCACCGCAGGCTGAGAGAATACTCTCAGCCCGCGGGCTGATATACATTTTTCTCTCTCTCTATATATATATATATATATATATATATATATATATATATATATATATATATATATATATATATACACATGCAGTCTGTTTTATTTATATGCAGCTAGCGGACTCTAATGCAATTGTGCAGGATGATGTAGAAGATGTGGAGAATCAGCAACAATTCAGTAAAGTAATGTACCCAATAAAGCGAATAAATTTACCAGCAAGCTGAAAAGTTTAAAATAGAGACTGTTATGTAATAATTTTGCAATTTAAATCACAATATTTTGTAAAATATTAATTTTATGCAAAACTTTGATATCCATTATGTATTAGCAAGTCCCTAAGTTAATACTGAGATGTACAAATAAAGACTAATCAAATACACACACTCACTATTTAGTGGATGATAAATAATCAATGAAATTAAACTGACAGAATTAAAGTGGTATTGAAAAATTCAATCAAAAGTTATACCTGAATCCTGTCGATCTGAACTGAATCGGGATTAATCGAGGTTGCGGTGCAAGGCTTTCTCTCCACGAACACAATGGCTTGAAAATGCCCAAATCGGACTCCGAATCACCCAAGTTGTCAGCTGAAAACACAGTGGTGTACTTGTGGTCTTTATTGTGCTTCTAGATTCACTGCTGTAGCAAATGTATCGAGTTGTATTCGGATGTAAAATACCAATTCAAATCTGTACTCGAAATCAGATCGAATCCTAGTAGATCTCACCCAAATCAAAATCCCAAATCACACCCAAATCAGAACACTATGTTGTACTTCTCCTCTTTGATGCTGGTCAACGAATCCAGGTAAAGTGAAGGAGCTCAGTGCTATAGAGATGAAGTTAGTGATGTGAAGTAGCTCGGCGGGCGGCGCCGAAGGGTCAGCGCTTTGAAGATCGAAGAAATACTCGAAGCTGTTGTGGCAGTGTGACGATGTCGAGGTCGTAAGGGTGCAACGACGAAGTCGTTGGAGATTGGAAGAGGAGGAATGCTCGGACTCGGAGGAGTCATTGGAGGGGGAATCTTGATGTTGGAAGGTGATGTTGGTGTAGATCTGACCTTGATCTGACCGCGATGATGATCGAAGCTTGATCTGATTTCGACATTGGAGAACAGACGCCAGTGATGTCCAATTTTGGATTAAGTGCAGAGTCGACAGAGGCTTGGGGAGATCTCGGGAGGAGATCTAGTGCAACGTCGACGGAGGCTCGAGAAGGAGATCTCTGCGCCGATGGAGGCTCGGGGAGGAGATCTCAGGAGGAGATCTCTGTGTTGAAGGAGGCTCAGGGAGGAGATGTCTGCTGTTGATGAGGTTGATGTGGCCGGCTGGGGAGGTCGGAGAGATGGGACGATTGTGGTGGTTATGTTGGTGGGGGAGATCGGAGGTAGGGAGTTTGAAAGAGGGGAAAATCGAACGGGAAGTGAGAAAATGAGACGGGGATTGGTTTTTTTCCTTATGTGTTGGCGGTGTTAGTAATTTCAGTTTTTTTGAATAACTGAACCCACGTTCACTGTGAACATGGGCACTCACAGTGAACGTGAGTGAAACGTGGAGGAGTGCCTACGTTCATGTGGAATGCGGGAGATTTTTTTGAGAATCAGTTTTTTCTTTTTTTCTATAAATAAAAAACAACAAAAGAGGTGACTCACTTGAGCCACCCACAAAAAAATTCCTCCTGTGTACTGTCATTGTTTAGTTTTCATTTTCGAGAGCTATCCGAGCCAGCGTCGGATCAATTGGTATCAGAGCGACTAATGCCTCGCCGTCGTGGTTCATCTTCCTCGCCACTCCGTCGATCCCGTCTGGACGACGACACGCCTATGGGAGGCGACGGCGGGCACGCAAGCGGCTCCGGCGGTGGCGGGTTAGGGGGACTCGTCATACACCGGGTTACAAAGGAGATCAGCAGCAGCGGGGCGTTCCCGATGCTCACCAAGTCCAATTACCATGATTGGGCGGCACTCATACGCGTTATGTTGCAGGCGCGGGGCCTGTGGCTTGCTGTGAGCGTCGGCACTGACGATTACACCGAAGATCGCATGGCGCTCGAGGTGATCACCAAGGCAGTGCCACCGGAGTTGATGGGGACCATCGCAAGCAAGGCGTCAGCGAAGATCGCGTGGGACTCGTTGCAGCTGCGCAACGTCGGCGCCGATCGCGTTCGCAAGGCGCGAGCGAGCACGCTCCGGCGGGAATTTGACGCGCTCAAGTTCCGCGACGGGGAAACGGTGGACGAATTCGGCGTGCGTATCTGCCGACTCTCGACACAACTCGCGACGCTCGGCAATGGCTACCCGAGGAGGAAATCGTTCGTAAGTTTTTGCAGGCAGTACCGCCCAAGTTCGAGCAGATCGCCGCCTCCATCGAAACCTTGCTCGACTTGAGCGAGGTGACGGTCGACGAATTGATTGGCCGCCTTAAAGCCACGGAAGAGAGGCTCGGCGGCGGAAGCAGCGGCGACGGCGACGCGCTGGCGAAATTGAACCTGACGGAGGACGAGCTGGTGGCCCGACTGTCTTCGCGTCTCAAGATGACGGGCAATGGGGGCCCGGAACGCTCGAAGGAGGCGTCGTCAAGCGGAAGGAAAGGTCGTGGCCGCGGGCGCGGTCGCGGTCGAGACAGGGGCAGGCGCGGCGGCGGCAACACCAGTCGCGACGGCCAAGGCGTGGCTGGCGACGAGTGTCGCTACTGCGGCAAGAAGGGCCACTGGGCGCGCGAGTGCAGGAAGAAGAAGAGAGATGAACAGACACATTCGTCGCAGGTGGAGGAGGTGGAGACCACCCTGATGGTGGCAAGGGCCACCCTTTCCGATGAGGATGCACTCCAGGAGATGCCCGCGGTGAAGGCGGCGTCGTCATCGATCGTCCACCTCGACGAGAGCAAGCTGTTAGTGCAACTCAGAGAGAAGGGGGAGCACGGCTGCACACGCTGGATCCTCGACACGGGCGCCACCAACCACATGACAGGGGAGCGCGCGGCGTTCGCCGACCTCGACACGCGCATTCACGGCTCGGTCCGTTTCGGCGACGGATCGGTGGCGAGAATTGAGGGGCGCGGCAAGGTGCTCTTTAAGCTCAAGGACGGCGGTCACAAGGCGCTTGCCGGGGTGTACCACATTCCGCGTCTAACAGCGAATATCGTCAGCATCGGGCAACTGGACGAGGACGGCTACAGGATCGCGCTGCACGGCGGCATCCTCAGGATCTGGGACCCGCAGGGGAGGCTGCTGGCAAAGGTGCGGCGCACGGAGGATCGCCTGTACATGCTGACACTCGACATCGGCAAGCCGGTGTGCCTGGCGGCGCAAGGGTCCAGCGCGGCGTGGCGATGGCACGCGCGTTACGGACATCTGAACTTCAGGGGACTCCGCCGACTCGCACAGGAAGATATGGTACGTGGCCTGCCCTCAATTGAACACGTTGACGAAGTGTGCGACAGCTGCTTGGCAGGCAAGCAGCGCAGGCTGGCGTTCCCGAGCGAGGCGGCGTACCGAGCGCAGCATAAACTGGAGCTCGTGCATGGGGATTTGTGCGGGCCAGTGACGCCGGCCACTCCGAGCGGCAACAAGTACTTCTTCCTCCTCGTCGACGATCTGACCCGGTACATGTGGCTCGTCCTGCTGGAGTCCAAGGGCGAGGCCGCGACGGCGTTCAAGAAATTCCAGGCGCGGGCCGAGGCGGAAGTTGGAAGAAGACTCAGTACCTTGCGTACCGACCGCGGTGGCGAGTTCACTGCGGGAGCCTTCGCCGACCACTGCGCCAATGAGGGGATTCAGCGCCACCTCACTGCCCCGTACACTCCACAGCAAAACGGGGTGGTGGAGCGACGCAATCAGACGGTCATGGGCATGGCGCGCAGCATGATGAAGGCCATGTCTATGCCGGGCTGGTTCTGGGGGGAGGCAGCATCCACGGCGGTGTTCATCCTGAACCGTTCAGCAACCCAGAGCGTGGACGGCAAAACTCCGTTTGAGGTATGGCATGGAACCAAACCTGCCGTTCATTTTTTACGCACTTTTGGCTGTGTCGCGCATGTCAAGCAAGGTAGCAAGCGGCTTGCCAAGCTGGAGGACAGGAGTACGCCCATGGTGTTCGTGGGGTATGAGCCGGGTTCCAAGGCCTGGCGATTCTGCAATCCAGCGACGCGCCGTGTCACGGTGTCCCGTGATGCGGTGTTTGAAGAAGATCGGCCCTGGGACTGGGGCCAGGAAGCCGTTTCCGCGGCGAACGGAGGCGAGGATCCATTTCACATCGAGTTCATCTCTATTGGGGGTACGATGCGCCAAGACGGTGGGGCGACTGTGCCTGGCACGCCTTCGGCGGTGTCTGCCCCGCGCTCGCCGTCAAACATACCACGCGCGGCACTGTCCTCGTGCGGGTCAGAGCCCCACACGCCACCGGCTACTGGGATGAGGACGTCACCATTGGCAACGCCACCGCTCGATGCCGACCATGATGATGCGCCCTTGCGGCTCCGGGCTATGCACGACATCATCGGCCCAGGGACGCCGCCGGGGCTGGCAGAGCGCGAGCTGCAGGAGGTTCCTGAAGAGGTGCTCATGATGGTGATCGGCGACGAACCAGTCACGGTAGAAGCGGCCAAGCAGGAAAAGGAGTGGCGCGTGGCGATGCTCGAGGAGATGGTATCGATCGAACAGAACAAGACCTGGACCCTGGTCGAGCTCCCGAAGGGTCACCGCGCCATCGGCTTGAAGTGGGTGTTCAAGCTGAAGCGTGACGAGCGCGGCGACATCGTCAAGCACAAGGCGCGGCTAGTTGCAAAGGGGTATGTGCAACGGCAGGGCATCGACTTTGAGGAAGTATTCGCGCCGGTCGCAAGAATGGAGTCTGTGCGGCTGGTCCTGGCGGTGGCTGCACACAATGGGTGGTTGGTGCATCACATGGACGTGAAGTCCGCGTTCTTGAACGGGGAACTCGCCGAGGAAGTCTATGTGACCCAGCCGCCGGGTTTCAGTGCTGAAGGCAAGGAGCACATGGTGTTGAAGCTGAACAAGGCGCTGTATGGGCTGCGACAGGCGCCACGGGCTTGGAACGCGAAGCTTGACACCAGTCTGACTGAACTTGGTTTTCGCCGGTGTAAATCGGAGCATGGCCTGTATACTCGAGTCAGAGGAGGCTCCAGGCTTGTTGTTGGCGTCTACGTCGACGATTTGCTGATCGTGGGGGAGTCTGCGCCGGAGATTGAAGTGTTCAAGACCGAGATGAAGACGGCGTTCCGCATGAGTGATCTAGGGGTGCTGTCGTACTACCTCGGAATTGAGGTGAAGCAAGGCCGCTGGGGGATTCAGCTATGCCAGAGCGCATACGCCGTGAAGCTACTAGAGAAGGCCGGCATGGGGAGCTGCAACGGGTGCGCGACGCCCATGGAGACGCGCCTGAAGCTGTCCAAGAAGAGCACGACGTCGCCGGTCGATCCAACTCAGTATCGCAGCCTAATCGGCAGCTTGCGGTACTTGCTCCATACGAGGCCGAACTGTCGTTCAGTGTTGGATACTTGAGTCGGTTCATGGAGGAACCAAGGCAAGAGCACATGGCGGCGCTAAAACACTTGCTGCGACATGTGGCGGCAACAATAGAGTACGGGATTCAGTACAGGCGCGACACTGGCGAGCTCGTGCTGGAAGGATACAGTGACAGTGACATGGGCGGCGACATCGACGATCGCAAGAGCACGACGGGCGTGATCTTTTTCCTTGGTGGGAACCCTGTGTCATGGCTGTCACAGAAGCAACGGGTGGTGGCGCAGTCGTCGTGTGAGGCCGAGTACATGGCAGCTGCGGCGGCAGCTTGCCAGGCGGTCTGGCTCAGACGCGTTCTGGAGGAGATCACAGGAATTCGTGTCGCGGCACCAATCATCAAGGTTGACAACCAAGCGGCCATTGCATTGGCGAAAAATCCAGTGTTACATGACCGCAGTAAGCACATCGACGTGAAATTCCATTTCACTCGAGAATGCCTGGAACGTGGGGACATCGAGCTGGCACACACGGGCACAGCGGAACAACTGGCTGATGTTCTGACAAAGCCACTGGGAAAACATAGGTTCGAGGAGCTCCGCGAAAAGATCGGCGTCATGAAGATGCAGCAGATCAAAAGCAAAAATTAGGGGAGATTGTTAGTAATTTCAGTTTTTTTGAATAACTGAACCCACGTTCACTGTGAACATGGGCACTCACAGTGAACGTGAGTGAAACGTGGAGGAGTGCCCACGTTCATGTGGAATGCGGGAGATTTTTTGGGAATCAGTTTTTTCTTTTTTTTCTATAAATAAAAACAACAAAAAGAGGTGACTCACTTGAGCCACCCACAAAAAAATTCCTCCTGTGTACTGTCATTGTTTAGTTTTCATTTTCGAGAGCTATCCGAGCCAGCGTCGGATCAGGCGGCGCCGATTGGGGAAGGAGGAGGATAGAGAAAAAGTAGGGGTTTTTAATTTTAATTTTGAAGGAGAAATTTTTGTGGATTTTTTTGTATTTTGGATGAATTAAAACTTGGCTCTGATGTCAAGATGATAGGGAACCAACACAACTGAGAATCTCTCCCTAGAGTTTCTCACCCAAGCACACTGGCTATAAAGTTTTCAAAGCAATTTTAATTTATTCAAAAGTAAGAAATTCAATACTAGTTTTGGTCTTAAATAAGCCTACGTCAACAGAGAAATCTCATCACAATTATCACAATTGATATGGGACTAAAAATAAATTACCAGAAATAAATAACAAAAATTACAATTAAAAGCAAATGACTTAGATAACTGGTCCAATATAGTTTGAGTTTTCAAGCTCTAATCGAACTATACTGAAAGGATGCGACGACGTCTCCTGGTGTAGAATCACAACCCTAGAGAGATGTCCCCATCAAATAGACACGAAATTGTAATGACAAAGGTAGAAGTGTTGTGTCCAACACGACACATGGATGCATTGAAAATTCTAAAAAGATACACACGAAATAGCAATGATACTATTAGAAGTATCGTGTCTGACATGACAGAACACAACTTCACAATAGACATAACACACTAGTACATTGAACAATTCAAAAAAAAAAAATACACACAAAATAGCAATAACACGGCTAAGTGCCGTGTCCGACACGCCATACATGGATGCCTTGAGACATACCAGCACATTGAAATATCAGAAAAAATAGACACGAAACTGTAATGACACAGGTAGAAGTGATGTGTGCAACACGATACATGAATGCATTGAAAATTCTGAAAAAATACACACAAAATAGCAATGATACGTTAGAAGTATCGTGTCCGACACGATAAGCTTCACATGCTTCCTAGGTCCTTCTTCTATAATCAACTAATGACAATGCATATAACTTTCTCCCGCTCAATTCTGAAGTGTCAATATGGTGGTTTCACCATTTCTACATTTTCATAAACAAAGTGTAACAGAAAATGAACTAACTGTGAAGCACCATATCTCGGGGCAGGGTCCATATTTTGATCAAAAACTCGAGTTCAGATTTTATCCCATGCGAAGGCATTCATTGAGGCCTGTATCTCTTCTAGAGTTCTCCCTTTGGTTTCCGGCACCATCATTTCCACAAACAAAACAGAAAGACCACACATGAATGTGAATATGAAAAAGGTACCTGCAGAAAGGGGGAAACAACAAAGTTTTACTAAAAGAAATAACAGATTATGTTTCTCTCAGTCAAATTGATAGGCTTAGCAAGCATCACCTGATGAGCTCCAGGACATGAGAAAATTGAAGGTATATGATATGACCCATGAACCAAACCAATTCATTAAGGTCACAAGGCTTCCTGCAGAACCTTTCATGTTATGGGAAATATCTGAACCAAAAAAAATCTTCAGTTATTATGACTGTATTGTTTTCACTGCTATTATTCAGCTACCTTGACTACTTGAAACTGAAAAAGACTTGCCTCAGACATTATAATCCATGGTATTGCCCCATGCCCAGTGAGAATGACCCTGAAAACACCTAGTCTCGGATAGTACACACACACACAAAAGAAATTAGCATTCATTTAGGTGATGATGGGATCTATAGAGAAGTGAATAATAGAATCTGTTTACTGCACAAATACAAGTACCAGTATGCCTGCCAAAGCCAGCATAGATTTCAGCTGCACTTGAGAAGAAACGTGCAACACGAACGAGATGCCTACCACTAAACAGCCTATGCATGTTCCAGATGCGGAAACCTGGGAAGCTTGCAGCATTTTCTTAGAGTAGGTTTAAAATAAATGATAAGAATACTTGAAGTGGTCTTCTCAATCATCTTACCAACAGAAGTGGTCGTCTTCCTGACTTATCCATTAAGAACACACCTAATGCAGTCATTGGAACATTAATGATAGCCAGTGCTATAGTTCCCATATTCCCGATGAGAAACCTGATTAATATCCAAGAAAACAAGAATTTAGCAACAACCTGGAGAAGTTTGTGAGACTATTTCCCAGTTTACCTGCTGATATAAATATTTCGCTGGCATAGAAGCAAATCCCATTAACTCCCCCGAATTGCTGAAATGCCATCAGTCCTACTCCAACCTGGGTTAAAATGATTTGAACTATTAGTAGGAAGCACAGAAATTGATGATTAGTCATTACTGAAAGTTGGAAATACTTGCAATGACAGAACGAAGATAGCGCTTCTGAAACAAGTCTAGCATTCTGCCTTGTGGGAGACTTTGAAGGGTTTTCGTAAATTCCTATTTACAGGAAAGATGGAGTCAACTTCATATATTTAAAACATTATTATCTTTTGAATGTAGAACGTGATTGCTTGATGTCGTATTTTATATTTAGTACTTTAATCTCCTCAGACTCTTCAGAAATATCAGAATCCTTGCCACGGAGCCTCTGCAATGCTGATACAAACTCCTTATCATGACCAGTCTTTGCCTGCAAAGGAAACTTATATTTAACTTATTGATCCAATCATTTTATAGGCATGAAATGTTACATAATACACATGATTTGAATATTCTTTGTGGATGAAACTATGTGATGAATTGATGATAAGCGTGTCGCAATATGCCACTTACCAGCCATCTAGGAGATTCTGGAATGAAAAGGAGTCCAACAAGTTGCAGTATACTCGGAGCAGTTCCTGCAAAAGAGATCTAAATACATTGACTTGTACTGTAAGTCATAGCTGTAGGAGATATTTAAAAAGAATTGACTCATCATTTACCCAGTAATTCCTTTTTGAGAAAAGATTTATTTATTAAGTTGGGGGTTGAATCCTTTTCAATTTTTTTTATATTCTCTCTATTAGAGAAATCAATTTGTCACATGTTTCTCTTCCTTATAGATGAAGATCTATACAAAGCTTAATGTGAGACTAGCAAAAACACACGATGCATTGTTTCTGATTGTAACAGAACTATATCATTAAATTAACTTCCAAAATTGATCTGTAGAGGGCAGCATCTTCTCAAAATTTCTTATCTGGGTATATTTGAGGGATCATAAAACAGCCACCGGGCTTATGAACAAAGTACAACCCAAATTCAGCCTTTGATGTGTCCGACTTGACATTTTACTTTTGAACATTAGTGTAGATGAAAAAAAAAAGAAAAAAAAAGAAAGCAATCTGCATGTTCATCAACAAATGACAGACATCATCGGGATCTGAGCCTCGTTTAGATGCTAGGGAGAAGCTACCTCAAATTTCACAAGAAATCAGTAGATAATAAATTAATAAAAATAAAATCTATGCATAAAAATAGAACTAGAGCTGCATATACCTATAACTGCGAGGGTACGCCAATCAAAAACTGTTCCTAACAAATACACAAGAGATGCTCCAGCACATATCATCAGCTGCACATGTGGTAGAAAACATTCACATAAGAGCATCACTAAAACAAATTATAGTAAATGCTTTTTTTCCGCCCACCTGATTCACCGTTGTAAATCCTCCCCTGAGATTCTTTGGTGTAATTTCTGCTATGTATACTGGAACCTGTTAAACCAATTCATTGATTTATCTTTCAAAGCATGTGATTAACAATACATAATTATACATACAATTCTATGATAGCAATTCTAGTATCACTTGATTGTTATATGAGATGTTTTTCTTTTTGTTTGTGCACTTTGAGTACAAAGATATGTGTAAAAAGAAATAATAGACAGTGTAACCACAACTATGTGCATCAAAACCATATTCATGAACTACGAGAGCATTTGTTGTACTGACCACATAGGAGAGAAGTCCAATACCATAACCAGTTGAGAGCCTCCCAAGATCAAGCCACCAAGAATCCTTCATACAAGAAACAGACCATCATGGAATAAAAAGGTTATGCATGAATTTAGATATGGAAACAAACTGGCCGGTAAAACATAAATAGGCTTCGATAATTCCAGAAAAAAATTTGGGTGACAAAATAGTAGAGCAGGAGACCCAGGGTTGAAACTGCTCAGAGAACTAGTTGCCTAAAAGGGATCACTGATCCAAAACAGCAACAACCAAGCCTTTAGCCCAGTGCCTGGGATTGGTTCATGGTTTATTGTTCTCATTTAGATCTATTCATAGTTGCAGTCACAATTGTTTGCGAATCTTTTGGAATATTTGCAATTTCTGTGACTGTGGTAGCAAGGGCCATCTCCACCATTAAGTTAGCATCCAGGACTAGTTGAAAGGAGAAACATAATTCAAGCTTATTCTTTGTGTTTTCCAGGCTTCCAGTAATTTATAACAAAGTCCCAGCACACCAAGATTGTCATATGAGAGTGTAAACCTTTCCGAATATTATGGCAAGCCATCCCATGATACACAAGATATCTGATATCGCCATTGCCTGTACCCAAAAGCCAACAATGTTACTAGAATTGTTGGTTCAGTTGCTGATGGTTGACTTAAAATACAGGGATAGTGACCCCAGTTGACTTGAAAAACAAACGCCATGATTCTTACATATTTTCTGCCAATTATATCTGCAACACGCCCACTCATTATGGCACCTATCATTGCTCCAATAGTCAATATTGAGCCGAAAACAGAGTACTGCATAGAAAAAATATGTCATCACTAATATGCAGGTACATACATGGAGAAGAAGCATATCATAAAATGCTCCAAGAATCAAGTTTTCCGGCTTAGGCTTGTCCCAATATTCAAATTACTACTTGAGAATGAAGACTCAATAATTAAGAAGTATACTAACTTCTTATATTTGAATCACACCCTCTAAATTTGACCTATTAATTGAAGATTCTGCCACATATACAATTTATGGCACAGCATTTGATTGAGACAACAACAATGCATCATGCAACATACAATTGAGTAATATACCTCAGATAAAGAAAGATCAAGGTCATGCATAATTCCATTTTGGCTTGGTGAAGAAAATCCAACCTGGAAACAAAGCTCAGCTATAACAGATACCTGATCCACTGATAAATAAAGAACACTGATAAATAAAGAACATCTACTTTGTAATACTACAGAGTACCAAGAAAATTTGCCCAAAAAAAAAAAAAAAAATCTGAAGTTTGAAATTTACCCGGGCTTGCCCTGTACCAGAACAGAATTGAAGACGACGGAGGTGAAATCTGACATAATTTAGCCTAACTCATGGGTTGATACCATCTTCATGCCATGTAGTAGTTTTCTAGAATATTCAATATTCTTTCTAGTTATGATGCAACCTAATGTTACAATTTTTTTTGCTTTGGTCTTTCATATTGCATTCATTGTATGGATCCATCTGTCTGTATATCACTGTCGTTTTGAATTCTGAGAGTCCATCTATTGTGTGCCCTTGCTTCAGTCGTTTGTGTTCGAACTTATTTGAAGATACATAGTAAATGTCTCAACCCCCTCTCTTTGAGCTATTCTGTAAATACTCATTTTCAAATTTACTATTTGAAAATTTTGTGGTCAGACAACCTGATATGAATCTGAACCAATGTTTTTTGGTTTGGATCCTGTGTCCTGTAGCTTATTTAAGAGATCTGATTCCTTGTTTGATCTAGACGAGGATACTTAAGCATCTAAACTCTGACAACCCGATGATAGTTTAGTTTATTTAATTCAATCTACAAATGTTCTTTTTCATTATCATAATTTATATTTGATATTATTTGGTCATATTTATATAGAGATAGACTTGGCTACTTCCGAAATGATTTGAGAATGAATCATTTCCATTCAATACTACGACATTCAAATACAAGATTCATTCTGTTGAAGTTGATATATATTATTAAAAGTAATTAAAAATAAAAATCAAGTATTTTGTAGTTTTCATGTCCACGCATTAACTAGGTATAAAATAAACGGCCGAAGTACCATATTATTTAGATTTATGACTTTAAACATAAAAAGTTCCCGATCTGACTATTTGATCATGATTAAACATTTTAAAAACCCTTATACATCAACTTTTGTTAGGTTTCAAATATTCTATATTGTAAAATTAACCAACTCACTATTTTAGCTATTTATTTTATGCATACTGGATGAATAAGCAAACAAATATTCAAAACACTTTAATTTTTATTTTATAGATCAACTCTAAAGGAGTGAATGACCTAACATGGAATGACTTAATATTGAATTTGAATGTAAAATATTCATCTTCATATTTTTCCCAAATGACCCAAGTCTATCTCCACACACACATCTAATATTTCTAGAAAAACAAAACAAGGCAACATATTCTTTTTATATTTGAGTAAGAAAGTCTTCAATTTCAATTAATTTTTATTGAAAGTTGTAGTACTTAGTGAGAAATATTAGATTTGGATGATCTGATACCCAAATCCAAATCTGATAGATTATTTTGAGCAACAATATAGAAGGATGAGATCCTCGTATACATCAATTCTTCTTATTCTTCTGTTTTTTTTTCTTTTAAAAAAATACAATAAAAGACTAAGAGTTAGTTATCCGTGTGCGTGAGTTCGTTGCGGGTGTTTCCCCGCAATTTATATTTTGCCATGGAGTTAAGTGAAATTTATCCAATATAAAGAAGGTGAGAGAGTACCGCTGTCCCAAATTCGAAAGAGCCGGCGACGGCGACCATGGTGCTCGCCACCACCATCCATATCGACGACGGCGGCGGCGACACCAGCGGCGTCTGCATCTCCTCATCTCTCACTGCTTTCTCCATCTCAACTCAGCTCAACTCAACTCTTAGAGAGAGAGAGAGCGAGGGGAGAGAGAGAGAGAGAGTTTGGGCTTGGTGCTTCAGAGTTCAGATCGGCATCAGCAACAAAAAGGTATCGTATTTTATGTAGACCAGTGGGTGGCCACAGGCGTGACAGCGTTAATTTTGTTCATTTCTGCTGCCAGATTCAAATCCAATGTTTAGGCCTCTTCTTTTTTGTGTCTCACCTCGAAAAGTCTTGTGCCTCTCCTTGTTTTGTTTCGAGTTGTTTTCATGTTTATGTCCTTTCCCAGATCCAATTGTCACCCGCCGCTGCCTAACATCAGAAAGGGAGAAAAAACATCTTTTACTTCGCAAAGATCAGATTTTTTTTTTTTTTTATAATTACCTTGAAGCCCGAGGGTGTTTTGCTTTCCATTTATTACTAGATTACTACATATCACAATACAGACGAATCTAATCATTCACTGTTTTCTCTTGGAAGACTGTCGTCAATACTTTCTACAATGGTGTTTTATATCTTGTTGCCCTCTTTGACATTGACTTCATTGTTGAGTACATGTGTCTCTTGATGTTGAGGTCCTTCTCTCTTTTTTTTTTTTCCTTTCTTTTTTTTTTTGGCCGCTAACGGAGAGTGTTAACAAATATGAGATACATGTGATACTGGATATCTGACCATATATATAGACATGTGATATATCGTATCTAGATATGTATAATTTCTTACATATATTGATTTAATCTTTTGTGAATAATATATACATAAATTTCTCCTTCTTCAAGTTATCATTGTATCAGAGCCTAAAAAAAATATTTGCTCATCGAAATTCTTGAGTCTGTGCTAGGCTGCACTCGCATAGCGTGCGCCTAGTGCAGAACATTTAAAACGGACGGCTTAAGTAGTGAGTTGGTTAGTTTAACGGTGTAGAACATTTAAAATCTAACAAAAATTGGTTTGTAGAAGTTTTTAAATATTTAGATCATAATCAAATGGTCGGATCGAGAATTTCTATGTCAAAAGACATAGATTTAACCAATTCACTACTTTCGACTGTTCATTTTGCGTCGCTTAATGGATGAAAAAAGTATTCAAAACACTTGATTCTTAGTTTATAGATACTTGAAATAATATAGATCAATTTCAATAGAGTGGGGGTTGTATTTGAGTTAGAATGATTCGGGCTCAAATCCTTTTGGAAGGACACGTCTCTCTCTCTCTTTATATATATATATATATATATATATATATATATATATATATATATATATATATATATATATATATATATATATATATATATATATATATATATATAATCTCTTCGTGAATAATATATGCAGAAAATTTCACTTTCCTTCAAATATCTCATTTTTTTGGTTTTAAAATTCTTACTCATTTTTTCTTTCAAGTTTTGCATATCCCTTCTATGTATTTTGGAATTTATAAAATTTCGGAAGCTCTGAAAATTGACTTCAGATGTTGTTCCCAATACCATTTTGTTATTTTCTTCTAATTCATTTCTTTTCCTAATTCATTTCGAAGAAAACATGGATGGAGGTAATACGACAAGATATTGAGTCTAAAGGTCTTAGTAAAGACATATTGCTCGATAGGAATGAGTGGAGAAAGCTGATCCATGTGCCCGATCCGGCGCAATTCTGTTTTGGTTCATGTAGCCTACCCCAAATACTTGGGACAAATGGCTTAGTTGTTGTTGTTGTTTACTTAGACAATTGCTTTAGCACCATTTACCATTCTGAGGAAGTTGAGAACATGGGCTAGGAAGGAATTTTTGAGATCTGCTTATTTTATTTTGTTTTACTTTTTTGTATCTCTCAGTCTCCATGCTTTTCTCTTAACTACTTCAGTTTCTTCCTTTGGGTCATGTGGGCTCAATGATTCTAGCCAATGATATTTGGCAATATACACTGTTCTGATAACATTTAGCATGACACAAGGTATAATATTTTATAGACCAGTGGCTGGCTACAGGCGTGACAACGATAATCTTGTTCATTTCTGCTGCCAGATTCAAATCAATCTTAACAATCTCCCCTTTGACTCGAATACGTCCAAGTACGAGAATAGCCACCATACTCCATGTGCTCGCATCCACGCATAAATGAATAAAACTTGACTTCATCTCCATCTCACTCCCTCTTCTCCATAACCCCCATGGGGTTCACAACTTGATTAGGTCGAATAAGTTTAGGCCCAACCTAAACTTTATCACCCAACGATCTCCTTGATCCACACAGGATTTATGAGAATTTGCTCCATCACAGGAGTAATGATTTGAACTAGCTTGTTGTGCGCCTAGTCACAATTTCTTTTCGGGATACAACTGAACATCCGAGCTTGAAACTATCGTAGTTTCCGATTGTTCCACAACTACAGCTTTCGAAGCCGTGGATAACTGCAATCCACCAACTGTAACCTCCGAATTTCGCAACATGTACACATTACCGACACGTTTGGCCTGAAATTTCACATGAGCCTCTTTGGAGACTTCCATAAGATCACATTCAGAACTGAAATTGAATCCTTCCCTTGTAGGGTTCCAAGATAGATGAGATTGTACCTTGATTCGGGAATATGATAAACTCTTAGAAGAGTAGTGATGCATCCATCATAAGACCGAAACTGGATTGTTCCTTCACCAATCATCTTGCTTGTAGCAGAATTCCCCACGAAAACTTCTTCCCTTGAACTGAAGTGTATAGAGAGAATATCTTCTTATTGGAACTGATATGATGTGAACATCCAGAATTTATGACCCATCTATTTTGTTACCAATTGATCTGTCTGTAACAAAGTGAACATCGCAATGTTCTTCATCTCCTCCAACCAGTTCAGTGACATTAGCATCTAATTGTTCTTCTTTTGATGCCAACACTCAGATCTAATGTGCCCCTTCTTGTGACAATAATTACACATCAAACTTATATGTTTTGAGTTACCTGTAGAACTTTCATTATTGCTCTTCTCCCTTGAATAATGAATTTGCCTGGAATCATCATGATGAGACTCACCCATCAACTGGGTGTCAATTTTTTTCTTGTTGAGCAGATGCTCCTTGACCTCATTAAGCTTGATTGTTGACTTGCCTCCATAGATGATAGCTTCCCTGAACCTCTTATATGAAAAAGGTAAAGAACACAGTAATAGAAGTGTTTGATCCTCATCTTCTATCTTAACCTCAATCTTATCTAAATCATTGATAATAGAAAAAAATTCTGCAATGTGAGACTTGATAGGTGTACCTTCATGCATGAGGAGAAGAAAGAGACGCCGCTTCAGAATTAACCGATTTGCCAACGACTTTTTCAGATAGTGGTTCTGAAGTCGCTCCCACAATGGGATACAGTTTTCTCCATAGAAAACTCGTCCAACACTTTGTTCGCCAAGTAAAGTTGAATAACCGTCAAGGCTTTCTCATTCAATTCCTGCCAAGTTTCTTCCTTCATATCTTGAGACTTTTCTCCCTCCCGAGTAGTGCTTTCTGCAATCCGCTCTGGGTAAGGATGACGTTCATCATAATCTGCCACCTGCTGAAATTAATGACGCCATTGAACTTCTAAATATCAAACTTGATTGCAGATATCTTCACATTAACCTTACTCTGATACCAATTGTTGTGAATTAGGGGGTGCCCCCACGACCGGATCGATTGGGACGGTGCAGCGGAAACGAACCACATGATCTACTAAGGCAACGAGAAAAAGAGAAGAAGAATATATTCCAAAGTAAATAGATAGCCAACACAATATAACGTGGTTCCACCGATCAAACAGATCGTGTGTACGTTCACGGGAGGAGAGAGAAACTTTATTAAAATTTTGGGGGAGTACAATAATAATTACTTACATCTCACGCTGAGAAGATTGCAAGCCTTTGATGGCCGCTAAGAATAATGAACCCTTGTTGCTAAGGTTCTCTCACGAATCTCTCACCTAGATGAATTACACCTTTAGAAATTACAAATTTATTAGATTATATTGAAGGTCACCCCTAAGGGGTTATTTATAAACCATAGAACTCTTGTAGTCCTATACAAACATCATCAATACGAACAATCACCGCCTCAGAATAAAGAAAACTCGAATCTGGAAACAAATTCAGAAAAGAAAATTGCCAGTAGTCGACTCGGTCAGGATGTATTAGTCGACTAGGCCCAAATACTAGTCGACTTCTCTGACAAAATTCGAAAACCCCAACTCTCTGTTGGCCAATCTAGTCAACTATACAATATATTAGTCGATTAATCCATGTGATTAGTCGACTATACGCAGGATTAGTCGACTGATAATGTACACAACTCTTTGTGCACCTCTGTTCTTTAATCTCCGAAGTTTCGTTTACCTTCACGACGTATTCCAGTCACAAATCCTAACAGTTTCTGACCTGATGTATTTGGGTGCTCCTATTTCACATATTTCTTTTCATGCTATGATTTGATCTCCTAGCTTCTTGCAGTATTCATAACAGAATTAGATTAGACATTGGAATCTGAGGAGAAGCTATAGAAATAGGATGTTATTTGTACACAACTTCTTGCTCATTTTCTTTTTTGTTTTATATATAAGGGAGATTATACCCAATTTATTGATAATATATAAAAGCATACAAGAGGACGCAATATGCTGGAGGGAAGGGCAAGAAGTATGGGGGGAGTGCTGGCTTCCTGCTCATTTCTTGCTCTCTTACACTGAACAACATATTCTGTAAAATTCTTTTCAGCATTTGTGCATGTTATCCTTGCACGGGGCTGATGCTAAACTTCTCTCTTTGTTCAGGTCCGAATTTGCCACGCGTCTCCAAAGAGAACAAAGAATTCTAAGGTATCAAAATCCCTCCCAAGAAAGAATTGGTTACAGTTGTATTTAAGTTGATTCATTTCTTTTGAGAAAACTATCTGAGTGAGGCTTGAATTTCTTCCAGTGTTCTGCATTTTGTTTCTGGTACCACCCTTTATACGAATAGAACTGTTATCACACAAAATGCAGAGAAGAGGAAGAAGGCACCAGAAACAGAAACAGATGGAAATGATGATTCAGTCTTTTACAACTGGAAACCTTCAACAATATGCATATGCATTCTGGAAACTTAATCATACAGAGAAACCATGGATAGAAATCACACTTTTTCCTTAAATGCTAAGCAGTACTAATGTAGAAAATTTTGAGGCTCGAGCGAAGGC
Organism: Agave tequilana; assembly: GCA_038442645.1. NCBI lineage: Eukaryota > Viridiplantae > Streptophyta > Magnoliopsida > Asparagales > Asparagaceae > Agave > Agave tequilana. Next base: position 45,547 of record JAVJIF010032803.1, read on the forward strand.
AGGAATGGTAAGTTGTTCTACTATGATACTATTTTTAATCTTAAGCCTTGTTATCTCCATTGAATAGATGAATTCCTTCGCAAATTGCTTCTCCGAGATGGTATGTTTACAAGAGGATTTTACCTGAATGACTGCAGTTCATGAGGGAGTTAAAAGTGTAGGTCATCAGCCAGGAACCAAACCAGCTAACTAGTGTCACTAAGCTTCCAGCAATTCCTTTGATATTGATGGAGAATATCTGCAACCAACAGTTTATTATTTTCGTTAGTGCTTATCAAAAATAGATGCTTCTCAAAACAGTGAATTAAAAATAGATGCTTCTCAAAACAGAGAATTAAGATACACCGGACCATTCAAGATTCTGGATCGTGTGGGAGATGTAGCTCACCGATTGACACTACCTCCATCATTAGGAGTACATAATGTATTTTACATATCACAGCTTAGAAAGTATGTCAAGGATGAGAGTCATATTTTAGATCGCTCAGAACTAGAATTACAACCAGATTTATCTTATACAGAGCAGTCAATGGTCATTCTGACAGAAGTGTCAAGACTCTGAAGAATAGGGAAATACCGTTAGTGCTGTTGGAATATGAAGAATATATATGTGAATCTTTGAATTGAATTACGGCGAGATCCGTTGATCGAATCAATTGGATGATGGTTGGAGTGTGTTCTCCTTCCATAGGGGATGAACGTGGTATATTCATATGTTCAATTCCGACTTCGAATGAATGAGATATTCAAATCTAAAGATTGCCTAATTCAAAGCCAAAATGAGACTAAAGGTAGCTAAAAGCATTTAGTCCCACATTGGCCATGGGATGGAAGTTCATAGTGTTTAAATAGAGAAAATTGAGAACAAAGGGCGTGCCCTTTGAGTACTTGGAGTTTTCGCGCGCGATTGGGAGGGAACCATGCCCGCACATGCGCACGCCGCCGCTGGCGGCGGCAGCCGGCCGGCGCCGGTGCCGGGCTCGGGTCTGGGCTCGGGTTCGGGTTCCCTACCCGGCCTGGTTCTTTTTGAATCAGGTCTCACGGGTATGGGTTACGCGAAGCATACCCGCTCCGCCAACAGCTGTCGGATCAGTTGGACGACCAACGGTTGCGGTGGTTGGGTCGAACCGTTCCAACGGTTTAGACTGAACCGTTGCAACTATTCGTTGGGTTCGGACCTGTTAGCCCCTCCTGGAGCGCTATAAATAGCGCTCCGAATTCTCAATTAAACACAACACCAAGAACAGTAAGAAACTGAATCTCTCTCTCTCTCTCTGCGTTCTGAACTGGGAAGTGAAGTTCTGAAGTAACTTCCAACGAGAAGTGGGAAATTCAGTTTCCGAAGCGGCTTCCAAAAGGTGGGAAATTCAGTTTCCGAAGCGGCTTTCAAAAGAGATTCTGCAAAATTCGTTCTGAAACATGGCTCAGAAAATTCAACAGATTCTTTAATAGAATTGTTGTCTGAATCTGAGACTTCCTAAGAAGAATATTCTTCTACCTTCCTTCTTCCTCTACAGTGGGTGCTCCTCCAAAGTAAAGGCAAATATTCTCCCGAAATTTGTCTTTGTCCCGCTGCTTCAACAATCTTGTGAAGGTACTGGTTAACTACGGTTCGACCGTACGGTGATTTGGTAGTGCTATCCAAATACCGTGAATGAGTGTTGTATCTTGGGAGACCAGCGTCCAGTAACCTGTTAGCACCGTGCGGCGGGCGTAATTATCTTAAGAAGATTCGCTCTAAGCGTACCTTACTCCAAGTACTGTATAAGTGAATTAATTTCTTTATACAGGGGATATACTGATATTCAGTATATTGAGACTGATTTATATCAGTCTAATTGGTGGTTAACCAAGGAAGGAAATTGAAAGGTGGTTCTTAAATTAAGGAACGTTCTATTGAACGGAAAACCTCCCACCTGATATTTGCCGACCTGCCCAATTAAATTGTTGATATTTTAGTGATCTTGATTAGTTGTCAGATTGAACCCAGCAAACAACAAGTGTTGCTTTCTTGGAATAGACATGCCCCAGGAGAAGTTACTTGGGAACGAGAGGATATTATTCGTGAATATTATCCTCAACTATTTATATCTTAGTTGGTAAAATTCCTTATCTCTATCTTTTCCTGCGTTCTCACCCTGATCGAAATTTCGAGGACGAAATTTTTGTAAGTGGATGAATTGTAACACCCCATTCCCGGAATACATACACAGATACATATCCCGATTTTTTGAGCGTATTTTCTTATTTTTTTCGTATTTGTTTATGCTTGCATAGTGATACTGCTTGATTTGACCTTTCTAATAGTCAGATTTGACCAATTTCAGTTTCAACCATTGTATAACAATATTTGGGGTTTATCATGATTTTTCGAATTTTTTCTAAATTATTTCTATAGAATCTCTAAAATCGGTATCGATCGGTCACCTCGATTGATTCTCGGAATTTTAAATTAAAAACGGTGTCAATTTTTTAGAAACTGCTTTCACATTTTTTTCTTAAAATAATATTTACTATATTAATACATTTTTTGAGATTTTTCTAAATTTATTAAAGTTTGGCCAGATTCAGTGTCGACCAGTATCGATGATTAATTTGAAAATTTTTTAATTTGATAATAAGATTGAATTTCTTAAATCTGATTTCACCACGATCCTCATTATAATATTCTTTATTTTTAAAATTTTTTGAGGATCTTTCTGAGATACTTGATTTTCAGGCGATTCCGGTATTTTCCGAAAATTTTCCACATCCGCTACTAAACCCGGAGATTCCACCATTCAAATTATTTTTCTTTTTCTTCCAATTATTTTCTTTCCCTTTCTCTTTTTATTTTCTTTTTCCTTTTTCCTTCCTTTTCCTTCCAACAACTTCTAAACACTTATACAACATCCTACTACATTCCATCAAAATATCTCCTCCAAAATATCTCAACCCACTCATCACTCCTCTCCCATCACCTTGGCCGGCCAAGCATCTTCCTCCCCTCTTCATTTCACCAAAAAACCCTAATCTCCATTCTCTTCTTTTTTCTTTAAACTCTAAACTCCAAAAATCTTCTTTCCTTTCTCCTTTGACCTCCATTCCTCCAACTAAAAGACCCTAGCTATCACTTTCTTCTCCACATCTACAGCAACAACAACAACATCAACGTTCACCATCCTTTCCTTCCTTATGCATCTCCTCCCACTCTCCATAACCATCAAAACTCCACCAACCAAAATAATCTCCATCTCCATCTCTAAAACCTACCATCACCTACAAACTCCTCCACAGAAACTACCACCACCACTCTTCTCCTAGGCTGGCCACCATCCCTAGGCCTAGGCCGGCCATCTCCCCTCCGGCGATGTCTCTGGCGACGATTCCAGCTACATCCCCGATGACAACTCTGACGACAACTTCACCATCTTCACCAACATCATCACTACCACTACAACTCTTCCATCATCACTACCTCATCTTATATTTTCCTTTTCATCACCATCATCTTCACTCTCACCATCACAAAACCACTCTCATCACCACTACTCCAACCTCTAACATCACCATAATCACCATCTTCTTTAATTTCCTTTTAATTCCCTTCAAAAATCCAACTCTACAAAATACTACCACCACCTACACCCACACCTTCACCACTCTTCCTCTCCTCTCTCTTCTGGGGTCGGCCACCTCCACGACCAATTAGGAGGGCCGATGGCCATCAAGGGGCCAAGCCCTCCTCTCCTTCTTTCGCTTCGTGTGTTTCCTTGCTTTGGAGCTTGGGCACGCAGAGTTTTAGAATTTATGTTTTAGGCAAGTGGTTTTCCTCGCAATATTGAGCTTATATTAGATTTGGTATTGTGTTGTATTTTTTATCAGTCTGGTGTGATTGTATGGGTGTGGGTGTGTTGTATGTTGTGGACATGTCGTGACTTGTATCAGAATGATATACTGAAATGCTTGTAATAATATAAATGACATTATACTTATGCATGTGTGATACTAACAGTGCGGTACCCTTGTACAGACTCTAGGTTTTTGCTTACTCCTAGAATGGCTACCCAATAGGTTTTAGGCTTTGCACCCTTATAGGTTTCATGGTAGCTACCGAGAGTGCGCTTAGACCCTGAGCGTACTCTAGCCTTCAGTCTCTCGCCTAGTTCTTCGAAAGAGGAGTGCGCTTAGACTGTCAGGTGTCTTATGCTCCGCTGGTAGACACGCTTAGCGCTTAGCACTTTATCACTAGACTCGCCTAGGCAAAACTCTGTCTGATTTTAGACTCGCATTCTAAGTCGAATCTTTCCGATAGCTCCGCTAAGTGCTTTGGTGATTAAACACTGTTCGCTGTCCGTGTCTCCAGACCTGCTTAGCTCCGCTTTAATGTTGCTTGTTTGCTAACTGATATGCTTTCACTTGATGTGTTACCTTTGACATGTTATTTCATGCCATTACTGGAACCCTGACCTCTGACATGTTATCACCTAACACCTAGCTATCAAATATGATATACCTGACTCATTACTATTACTTACAGGAATGTTATCTTGATCTCCTGATAGTACTCATGGACGCCTGACCCTTCTGACATGCTCTTGCACATTCATGTAATCTGATAATTATCTAATAAACTATACAAAAGACAACTTACATCGGGTAGGAGAAAATGATGGATATCAATATATGTTCGTATTTACAGTGGTATTAGATATGTTGTGTAATTAAATCTTCTGGTTCGACCTGAGGGCCTCCAGGTGATCAAGGGGAGTGCTGACTCCCTCCTTCCTGGTACGATCCTGAAAGGGCATCCTTGTATCCCTGGTGGCCGGTTCCGTACACCAGCAACAGAACACCCTGGACTGTGGCCCCGGGCATGTACGGGACCTACTGTAAACATTATTCGTTGATACTCCTGTTGGTTTCTAATAACTGCCTCGATTTACTCAAATATCGATGTATGTGTACTGGGATGCTATTACACATACCTAGACATATAGGTAGGACCGATAATAAAAATAAATATTAAAAATGGTAATAGATGATTTATTCATGCCTAATCGATTTTATCAGCTTTATGCCTTCATTGCGTGCTTATTATGTCTATACTCATGACACAACTTTTGATGCATGCTTTCTAATTCGGATTTATCGATACAGTGTATTTATCTCTGCACGCCACTTGACATTCACTTATCCACTCATTGGGGAGTTTTTGACTCTCCTGAACTTGCATGTTTAGATTCTGAAACTTTGATTGAAGTAGAGCCTTCGCCGAAGATCAAGCTTATCTCTCAAAGCAGGCTGACTAGTCCTAGCTCCTTCTGATCCTGACTCTTCCTGCTAGTTCGCAAGATCCTCTCTCAGCTCATGAGCATCGTTTGCATTGTACATGTTGTAAATCTTACTTTTGTACCTAACTGTGATGTAATGTACCTGTAATATCATATCACGCTCTGTGATAACTTTGTAATTGTATTCCTTATGTTGGAATGTATATACGCTGTGTACTTTCGTACTTTGATTCTTACATGTACTGATGCTTAACATATATATGTGAGGGTATTTTTGACCTCCGTATATACGTCGCAGTAGCGTCTCTGTATCCGACCGGACGGGGCATTACATGGTGGTATCAGAGCCTAGCAGTATAACCAAGCAACAAATTAATGGGATATTAATTTGCAATTGAAATGTATGAGTATCGGTTATACAATCCAACTACAATGTACAAAGTTATCTATTCCTTCCTGATACTCGTTCCCTTGATTCCTAAATTTCATCTATATTTTCATTTTTCAGTTTCCAGTCATCTTTTACCAATATAAATATGGATAGAAGAGCGAGTCGTAACAGCTCTGGACAATCACAGAACGGACCCACAGGAGAGAATTCAGATATTCTGAGGGTTATTCATAATATGATGGAGAATCTACAGAAACAGACAGAGCTCATTCGGCAAGGATTAGTAGCAACTCTAAGGAACAAAGGCCAGGTAACGTATCAGACTTCAGACAATTGTAGCCGGAGAAATTAACAGGAGAAGAGAGACCACTTGATGCCAAACAATGGTTGATTGACTTCTCAGATCTTTTGAAAGCAACACAGGTCTCACAGGAGAATCAAGTAGAGCTTGCTAAGATTCAACTGAAAGATGTAGCCAAGACATGGTGTCTAGCTGAAAAGGCGATAGTGGATAAATCCATCATTTGAGATCAGTTTTCTAAGAGCTTTTATGATAGGTTCTTCCCTATCACAGCTCAGAAGGAAATGGAAGAATGGTTTATTCAACTTCAGCAGTAGAATTGATCTATCGATGAGTATGCTGCTGAATTCTTAAGGCTGAGCTGTTTTGCTCAATATGTGGGGGTTGACGAAGAGAAGCGGGCAAGCTGATTTCAGTAGGGAGCAAATGGGTATTCAAATACTCTTGATTCCCCAATAGCTGAAAACATGTTCCCAGGTCCTCACTATAGCTTGGGAGGTGGAGCGAGGACTGGAGAAAAAAATCTTAATCAAATGAGGAACCAAGCAATGAAGAGGCCATTTCAACAATTGGGCAGAGAAGGTCCAGTCATGAGCTGCAAAAGCCCCGATGATTAGACGACCATTTCGATCAGCCCCTCTTCAGATAACTCGACCACTTCCTATGTCTGATTATTGCCAGAAGGCAGGTCACACTCAATAAAATTGCCATAGGGCAAATGGACTATGCCTGGCATGTGGCTCCGGTGATCACTCAATAGAAAGTTGTCCACATAAGAGAATGGGGATAATAAACCGAGCTTTACCAGCACCCCCAACACCAATTATTCAGAGGAACCCGAGTCAAGTAATTAGGAAGGCCCCTTTCCCTCCACAGCAGCAGGTTTTTCACTTAGTCCAAAGGGGAACCAGAACTACAGCAGGTCGCGGAAGGGGACAAACCTACAACTTAACAATGGAAGAGGCCGAAACTTCCGAAGATGTGATAACATGTAAGATCACGGCACACTCTGAACCGGTTCTAGCTCTTCTCACTATTACATATCAGATAGTTTTACTGCTTTGCATTCTATACCTGTTGAATGTTAGACAAACAGTGGGAGATTAGTACCGGTAATGGGGTATTCATCTCCAATAGAATTTGTAAAAATTGCACTGTAGAACTATGTAATAGGAAATTATCAGTAGATATGCTCGTACTAGATAATAGAGGGTACGACGTGATCTTAGGCATGACCTGACTCAATAGATATCAAGAGGTTATTGATTGTCGGAATAAGAAAGTTTTTTTTTTCATAATATCGCATTAGTCTGAATTTCAATTTGATGGAGAACATAAGTTTGTTAAGAGAAAAACACAGTCGAACATAAGTCTGCTAAGAGAAAAATACAGTTGGTATGTGCTATTGCTGAGATTAAGAAGAAACGAGTACTGGTATGGAATGAGTCCCAGATGTATTTAAAGAGATCTCAGGTTTTTCACTCGACAGAGCAGTAGAGTTCTCCATTAATACTATTCCGGGTACAGTTTCGATATCTAAAGCTCCATATAGGATGACACCTACTGAATTAGAGATTCTAAAGAAGTAGCTGCAGGAATATTTGACAAGGGATTTATTAGACCGAGTACTTCACTGTGGGGAGCTCCAATGTTATTAGCAAACAAGAAAGATGGTGATAAGCGGTTGTGTATAGACTACAGGGAGTTAAACAGAGTTACCATCAAGAATAAGTATCCCTTACCAAGAATTAATTATCTTTTTGATCAACTCCATGGGGTCCGCGTATTTTCTAAGTTGGATTTACAATCAGTAGTCATCAACAAAAGGTGAAGAAAGAAGATATTCAGAAAATAACATTCAGAACTCGTAATGGTAATTATGAGTTTCTAATCATGCCCTTAGGAGTGACCAATGCCCCGACAGTCTTTATGGATTTGATGAACCGAGTTTTTTTGTCATATTGGATCAGTTTGTCGTTGTATTCATCGACGATATATTGATATATTTCAAGAGCGACAGGGAGCATGCAGAACACTTGAGGATAGTATTGTTGTAACCCCTAATCCTTAATGTACGCATCATACTATTAGCACTCGATACAGCGTACAAAGTAAATTTGACCTTTCTACTAACCAGATTGAGCCGGTTTCAGTTTCAAATATTGAATAATATTTTAGATTTTTTAGAATTTTCTGAAATTTTTCTGATTATTTTGAAAAATCTCCGTAGTCGGTGTTGACAGATACCTATAATTGGCTCTACGATTTTTTAATTCACAAATGGGGTTGAATTTCAAGAATCTGTTTTTAAATTATTTTTTAAAATTATATTTTCTACTTTAGAGTATTTTTTTGGGGATTTTTTGAATTTATCAAAAATCCGGCCAAACTGGTGCCGCCTAGCATCGACGATACATTTCAGGATTTTTAATTTACAAATCGGATAAGATTTCTTGAATCCGATTTCACATTACTCCTCAGTGTAATATTTGCTGTTTGCAGAATTTTTGAGACTTGCTCGAAACTAGTCAAATTTTACCAATAAAATAATATTAATAATTTTTTTTATTAAACTCTTTCTTCTCCACTAAACATTTTCTTTTCTTCTCCCCAAGGCAACGACTCAGCACTGACTTTTCTACCACCTCTCCCTCTCTATATCCCTATCTCTCTCCTTTCAACTCTCCATCTCTCTCCTACTCTCTCTATTTATCACTCAATCTCTCAATCCTCTCTCTATATCTCTCTCACATATTCTGGCACACCACTCGCTCTCCTCATTCTTTGGCAACCATCCCAGATCGCCGGCAAGCCAACGTCGCCTCCTGCAAGGCCAGCGTTGCCTTCGGCCATGGCCAAGCCGTCCAAGTCTAGCCACCACTCCTCAACCTACACACACACACACACTCTCTCCTCTCTTTCTTCCTCCTCTCTTTCTTCTTCTTCTTCACTTTTTCTTCTCCTTTTCTCTTTCTTCTCCTATCTCTGGCTTGATGCTCACCGTTGGCTGGCCGTCTGCCGACCAGGGCCGCTGGCAGGTCTCCCTCGCCGCCGGCAGCCCAGCTGGCTAGCCACAACGAGCGCAGCAGCAACAGTTGTTGCTGCCGCGGTGGTTGCAATTATGAGTTCACAACCCATAAAGAGTGTGAATCTGAATCCATCAACTCCTTTGGGTTGGGTATTAGATCTAAACCCAACCGATTAGCAACCCATACTGTAACGCCCCAATTCCACGAATACGGGGACGTCACTGCGACGTATATACGTAGGTCAGAAAATGCCCCACACGTATATACGCTAAGCAAAAAGTACAACAAGAAACAGAGTACACGACAAAGCGTGGTATCTATACATATGCCAACTAAAAGTACACATACAAAGTTATACAAGATATGATAAAGTATTACACAATACATGTGTATTACATCACAACCAAGTCCAAAAGTAAAATATACAATATGTGTACAAAAGCTCACGAGGTGGATGAAGATCTCGCGAGTCAAAAGGAAGAATCTAGCACGAAGGGACTGGAACTATTCGGCCTGCCCACTAAAATAAGCTTGATCCTCCGTGGATGGCTCCACTTCGTTCCAAGCTTCGGGATCTGAATATGCAAATCCAAGGGGGTCAAGACATGTTAACAATAAACAACTATAGCCAAGTGGCTAAGAGACATGAATAAGGAAGTTGGAACAGTACAAGGAATATAAATCGACAAGTAATGGATAGCATGAGGAGATACAGTCATAATGCAATAGATCTACAGTTAACGTCTTATTATTATTACTTGTCTTACTGTGATATCTAGCTATGTGACCCAGCGTCCCAGAGCACATAGATCCATATCCTAGAAAAGCAAGGCTGTTATTGGAAACCAGCGGTTTATCGACGAACTATGTTTACAGTGGGTCCCGTGCATGCCCGGGACCACGGTCCAGGGTGTTCCGTTGCTTGGTAACGGAACCAGCCGCAAGGCCTAACAGGAGGGACTTATGTATGCCCTTTGTCATGACAGTATTCAGGAAGAGGGAGCAAGCACTCCCTCGGTCCCCTGGAGGCCCTCAGGTTAGACCGGAATATGATTGTACAATATACCTAATGCCACTGTAAACACGAACACATATCGATATCCGTATGTTTCCCCCCGACCCATATGTAAGTTGGTCCATTTTATACGAAAGTCAAGTGTATCATGCTTGGTTCAAGTGATGGCATGATAAGTGGTGATATTCATATTTTAACAAGTTATGAAGCGATGATATGTAATAACAAGTCATGAAGTAATATGAGGTAATGTCCATCAAGTAACATGTCATGTAGTACCAGTTATGAAGCATGAACAGGAATAATATGTCACACATGTATCAAAGGAAAAAATCCAAATTCAGATAGGAAATCAACTAAGTCAGACATTCAGAATTAGTCGACTAGGTGGAAGGATTAGTCGACTAATAGGGGTCTTAAGTCGACTAACAGTCTAGATGAGTCGACTAGAACTGAGTTCCAGAGAGTTGTAATTCTGTTTCAGGAAAAGTTAGTCGACTAGGGTCAAGGGAGTAGTCGACTAATAGGGGTCTCAAGTCGACTGACAGATACTCCAAGTCGACTAAAACTGAGATACAGAAAGTTGGGTTTCTGTTACAGGGAATGTTAGTCGACTAGGGTCAAGGGTGTAGTCGACTAAGGATCTCTAGTCGACTGGTAATTAGGCTAAGTCGACTAAAACTGTGTTTCCAGAAAAGGTTACGTTTCAGAACAGATAGGTTAGTCGACTAATACCTAGGTCAAGTCGACTAATCCTGGGGGAAACAGAGTACAAACAGAATTTCTGATAGTTGTGTTTGATGGTCTAAAAACATGATTTTGATGACATATGTATACAAGATATGAAGATACAAGTATAGTAGGGATTGATCAAGTCTTGGTGAGTAAAGATACTCACTTGGATTGGTTTAATTGAAGCTTTAACGAGTTCCGAAGAGTTCGTAGTCGACGATATCACCAACTTGATCCTTGGTGATATTGCGGACGATCCCAATCCAAGGAAGTGGTGGTTGCTTGAGGTGAAGAAGATGAAGACCTTGGTGTTTTGGAGTTAGGGTTTGAGTTGAGATGAAGGAGGATTTTGGGTGAAGGCTATCTCTTGGTGGAAGGAAGTAAAAAGGAAAAGAAGTGTAAAGGGAATGTTTATATAGGATTGGGATTTAGTAAAGGAGATGCAAATGATGCAAATGAGAGGGGGTTTATTGCAAATAGGAGGGAGGATGAGTGTCCCTCTTCTTGGCCACTTGGCCGGCCATGGGAGAGAGAGAGAGAGATGCATTAAATGAGGAAGTAGGTGGGAGTGAGTGGAGGTGAAATTTTGGAAAAAGAATTGGAATTTTGGAAATGGAAAAATTTGTGGTTGTGGAGGAAGGAAGGAAATTAAGAAAAAGGAAAAGGAAAGGAAATTAAAAATGAAAATATTTTCTCTTGGGTTAAAAATGAAAAGACAAATTCCCGGGTTTAAGTCGAGGATGCGGAAAACGTTTCGGAAAATACCGAAATCGTCCGAAATTCAAGTATCTCGGAACGACTCGCAAAATTTACTAAAAATCAAGAATATTATTTTAAGACTCATGGTGAAATTCGTTTGAAGAAATAACTTATAGTTTTAAAACTAAAAATCCCGGAATCAGTTATCTACCGACTCCGTTGGAATTTTCATAAATTCATAAAATTCTCAGAAAAAGTATTTAGATAGAAAATATGATTCTAAGAAATAAAGTCTAAAGGACCTTCTAGAAATTCCTAACTGTTTGTGAATTAAAAATCCGAGAATCGATCAGCGGCACTGGTCGACACCGGTTTTGAAAATATTTAATTAAATTCAGGAAAATTCCAGAAAATCATAGAAAATATATAATATTGGAAAATGATTTTTAAAACTGAAATCGGTCAAATACAAGAAGTAAATCGAAAAATACGATCGAAAAATTGAATACGCAACTAAGTACGTATTCCAGGAACGGGGTATTACAATCCATCCACCTTACAAAAATTTCGTCCTCGAAATTTCATAAGGTGGAAGGTGACGGTAAGGAAGGATAACAGGAAGTGAAAGGCAGCAATAAAGAAGGATGAGAAGAAAGAGCTTTACCAATCAAGATGTGAAGAGTTGCGGATAACGCTCACGGATAACATCCTCTCGTTCCCACGTGGCCTCTCCTGGTGCATGTCTGTTCCAAGACACCAACACTAATGGTATTGCCTTGTTCTTCAATGTCTTAACACTTCTGTCCAAAATGGCCATCGGTTGCTCTTGGTATGACAAATCCGGTTGTAGTTCCAGTTCGGAGTGATCCAGGATATGACTATCATCCTTCACATACTTCCTCAGCTGCGATACGTGGAATACATTGTGAACTCCGTCCAAAGATGGCGGTAACGCCAACCTGTAAGACACATCTCCCACTCGGTCCAAGATCTCGAATGGGCCGATATATCTCAGACTAAGCTTTCCACGAGTACCGAACTGGATTACTCCCTTTGTAGGTGATATCTTCAAAAACACATGATCTCCTGCCTGGAATTCCAATGGCCTTCTCAGTGTGTCTGCCCAACTCTTCTGCCGACTCTGTGCTGCCCTGAGGTGATCCCTGATAATCCTGACTTTATCTGTTGTCCGAATCAGGATTTCTGGCCCCAAAAGTGTCCTCTCACCGACTTCATCCCAACAGATCGGTGATCTACACTTTCTTCCATACAATGCTTCAAAGGGCGCCATCTTGATACTTGCCTGGTAGCTGTTATTATAAGAAAATTCCGCCAAGTGAAGATGATCTTCCCATGATCCCTTGAACTCAATCATGCAAGCCCTTAGCATATCTTCAAGAATCTGGATGGTCCTCTCTGATTGTCCGTCGGTCTGAGGATGATATGAAGTACTGAACTTCAGACGAGTTCCCAGACTCTCTTGGAGACTTTCCCAGAAATGAGATCTGAATCTGGTGTCCCTGTCTGAAACAATACTAACTGGAACTCCATGTAGACGAACTATCTCCTTCATGTACTTGTCTGCCAAAACTTCTGTTGACTGACCCCCCTGAATGGTATGAAGTGGGCTGACTTGGTGAGGCGATCAATGATTACCCACACGGCATTATTACCCTTAGGACTTCGAGGTAATGCCGTAACAAAATCCATAGTGATGTGCTCCCACTTCCATTCGGGTATCGGCAAAGGTTGAAGAAGTCCAGCTGATCTCTGATGCTCTATCTTTATCTGTTGGCACACCAAGCACTTGGCTACAAACTGAGCTATCTCCCTTTTCATAGCATTCCACCAAAACTGCTTCTTCAAGTCCTGATACATCTTGGTTCCCCCTGGGTGTATAGAATAAGCTGAACTGTGTGCCTCTGCTAGAACCTTCTGTCTAATTTCTCCTTGGGGAACACAAATCCTGCTACCATAATACAAAGCACCATCTGGATGAATACAGATATCAGTCCTCAATCCAGCCTCTACCTGAGCTCGGAATTTCTGCAATCTGGGATCTTCCTTTTGAGCTTTCTTGATCTCATCTATCAATGTTGACTGAATCTGCAAAGTCATGAACTGTCCTGCCTTATCACCTCCTTGTACCAACATCAAGTCCAATCTGATGATGTCTTGAATCAACTCCTTCTGCTGAGTAAGCTGTACAAGCATTCTATTCTCTGGCATCCTGCTCAGTGCATCTGGTACGGTATTGACCTTGCCCGATGATATTGCAAGTCAATATCATAGTCCGCCATCAATTCAAGCCACCTCCTCTGCCTCATGTTCAACTCTTTCTGTGAGAAAATATACTTGAGGCTCTTGTGATCCGTGTATATCAACACCTTATCTCCCAGAAGATAATGCCTCCAGATCTTCAATGCAAATATAACAGCTGCCAGCTCCAAGTCATGAGTTGGGTAATTCCGCTCATGAGTCTTCAGTTGCCTGGATGCATAAGCTATGACATGATCATGTTGCATAAGTACACACCCCAGGCCTTTTCCTGATGCATCACTGAATATGACCATCCCTCCTCTTCCTGAGGGAGTCTTCAAGATTGGAGCTGAAATGAGCCTCTGCTTCAATTGCTCAAAAGCTGTAGTACATTCCTCTGTCCATGTGTACCTTTCCCTTTCCGAGTGAGCTGGGTTAACGGAGCTGCAATCCTAGAGAAATCTTGGACAAAGCGTCGGTAATATCCGGCTAGTCCCAGAAAACTCTTAATCTCAGTCACCGTCCTCGGAATTGGCCAATCTCTCACCGCCTGGACTTTGCTGGGTCAACTGAAATTCCTTCTGCTGAAACTATGTGTCCAAGGAAGGCTATACTGTCCAGCCAAAAGTCACACTTGCTCCTCTTAGCATGAAGCTGCTCCTGCTGTAGAGTCTGCAATACAATCCTCAAGTGTTCTGCATGCTCCCTGTTGCTCTTTGAATAGATCAAGATGTCATCTATAAAAACCACTACAAACTGATCCAAATAGAGCGAAAACACTCTGTTCATCAAATCCATGAAAACTGAAGGGGCATTGGTGACTCCGAAGGGCATAACTAGAAACTCATAGTGGCCATAACGGGTCCTGAATGCCGTCTTCGGAATATCCTCCTTCCTCACCTTAGCTGATGGTAACCCGACTGTAAATCTAGTTTAGAGAATACTCAGGCTCCATGAAGCTGATCAAACAAATCATCAATCCTTGGTAAGGGATACTTGTTCTTGATGGTAACTTTGTTCAATTCCCTATAATCAATACAAAGCCTCTTACCACCATCCTTCTTACTCGCCAATAGCACTGGAGCTCCCCATGGTGAAGTACTTGGCCGAATCAATCCCTTATCAGAGTATTCCTGCAGCTGCTTCTTTAGAATCTCTAACTCCGTAGGTGCCATCCTGTACGGAGCCTTGGATATAGGAGCTGTTCCAGGCACAGTATCAATAGAGAACTCAATCATCCTTTCAGGTGGCAGTCCTGAGATCTCAGCAAACACTCCTGGAAATTCATCCCACACCGGTACTCCCTTCTGAACCTCCGAAGTAGTCAACCGAGTCTTTCTCTTGTAGACTTCACTTCCCCACTGAATTGGAACTCCGGTTGACGAGGGATCCTGAAAATAATCTTCTTCTCCCTACAGTCAATAACTGCATAATACTGACTGAGCCAGGTCATGCCTAAGATTACGTCGTACCCCTTGGTGTCTAGTACGAGCATATCTATGGCCAAGGTCTTATCACATAGTTCTACTGGACAGTCAGCACAAACTCTAGAAGATATGACTACTCCATTCCCTGTACTAATCTCCCATTTGTGGTCTAAAGATTTAACAGGTATGGAATGCAATGCCACAAAATGATCTGAGATAAAACAATGTGAAGCACCTGAATCGAAGAGGGCTAAAACAGGTTTAGAATGCACCCTGATATTACCTGTTATCACCTCCTCAGAAGTCTCAGCTTCTACTTCTGTCAAATTGAAGGCTTGGCCCCTTCCACGCCCTGCTGCAGTCCTAGCTCCTCTCAGGACTGGGCGAATAGCTCGCTGTGGAGGAGGGGGAGGAACTCTCCTGATCATCGGTCCTTGATTCCTCTGTCCGGTGGCCCTGGAAGTGTTCTCTGACCGTTCGGTCCTTGAAGTGCCGGTAGAGCTTGATTGTTAATCCCCATTCTCCTGTGTGGACAGGCTTCAATGGAATGGTTCTCGAACCACACACCAAGCACTTCCATTTGCCCTTCGGCAATTCTGCTGAGAATGACCCGGTTTCTGGCAAAAGTTGCAGATAGGACCTGATTGAGCCATCTGGTAAGGAGCTGGTCTGAATGGTTGCCTGGCCTGAACCTTAGCTGCTCTGTATGGGCCTCCTCTTCCCATTGGTGGAAACGGCCTCTTCATGGCCTGATTCCTCATCTGGTTCACTTGCTTCTTCTCTAGCCCACGCTCCACTTCCCGAGCTATGGTAAGGACTTCTGAATAGGTCTTCAGCTGCTGGGGCATCAAGAAAACTTGGATGTCCATCTGTAATCCCTGCTGGAATCTGCTTGCCCGCTTCTCCTCATCCGCTACCATGTACGGAGCAAAGCGGCTAAGCCTGAGAAACTCTGCTGCATACTCATCCACTGACTTGTTCCATTGCTGCAATCTGATGAACTGCTCCTCCATGTCTTTCTGAGCAGTAGCAGGGAAGAATCTGCTGTAGAAACTCTTGGAGAACGTGTCCCAGGTGACAGGCTTCTCCAGTCTGGCCTCCTCCGCTAGCCACCAAGTCCTAGCTATATCTTTTAACTGAATCTTGGCGACCTCAACTTGGTTCTCCTTTGGTACTCTGGCTGCATTCAGCAGATCTGATGTATCCGTCAGCCATTGCTCGGCATCCAGGGGTTTCTCTTCACCCGTGAATATGGCCGGTTGCAGCCGTCTGAAATCTGAAATATTCCCCGGCCTCTGTTCCTTAGGGGCTGCCAACTCCTGCCGAAGAAGTTCGGTCTGTTGCTGCTGGTTCTCCATCATGATTGAATGACCCTCAGAATGTCCACATTCTCTCCCGTGGGTCCATTCGATGCTTGTCCGGAATGGTTTCGTCCCGTCCTTCTCTCCATACCGAATTGGGATAAGATAACTGGAATTGGAAAAATGGAAGGAGTTTAGGACACAAGGGAAGGAATCAAGAAGGGATCAAGAAGGACTAGATAACTTTGTACATTGTAGTTGGCAAAAGCAAATTACAGTAATTTGCTGCTTAATTGTACTATAGGTGTGAGAGTCTAGGCTCTGATACCAACCTGTAACGCCCCAATTCCACGAATACGGGACGTCACTGCGACGTATATACGTAGGTCAGAAAATGCCCCACACGTATATACGCTAAGCAAATAAGTACAACAAGAAACAGAGTACACGACAAAGCGTGGTATCTATACATATGCCAACTAAAAGTACACATACAAAGTTATACAAGATATGATAAAGTATTACACAATACATGTGTATTACATCACAACCAAGTCCAAAAGTAAAATATACAATATGTGTACAAAAGCTCACGAGGTGGATGAAGATCTCGCGAGTCAAAAGGAAGAATCTAGCACGAAGGGACTGGAACTATTCGGCCTGCCCACTAAAATAAGCTTGATCCTCCGTGGATGGCTCCACTTCGTTCCAAGCTTCGGGATCTGAATATGCAAATCCAAGGGGTCAAGACATGTTAACAATAAACAACTATAGCCAAGTGGCTAAGAGACATGAATAAGGAAGTTGGAACAGTACAAGGAATATAAATCGACAAGTAATGGATAGCATGAGGAGATACAGTCATAATGCAATAGATCTACAGTTAACGTCTTATTATTATTACTTGTCTTACTGTGATATCTAGCTATGTGACCCAGCGTCCCAGAGCACATAGATCCATATCCTAGAAAAGCAAGGCTGTTATTGGAAACCAGCGGTTTATCGACGAACTATGTTTACAGTGGGTCCCGTGCATGCCCGGGACCACGGTCCAGGGTGTTCCGTTGCTTGGTAACGGAACCAGCCGCAAGGCCTAACAGGAGGGACTTATGTATGCCCTTTGTCATGACAGTATTCAGGAAGAGGGAGCAAGCACTCCCCTCGGTCCCCTGGAGGCCCTCAGGTTAGACCGGAATATGATTGTACAATATACCTAATGCCACTGTAAACACGAACACATATCGATATCCGTATGTTTCCCCCCGACCCATATGTAAGTTGGTCCATTTTATACGAAAGTCAAGTGTATCATGCTTGGTTCAAGTGATGGCATGATAAGTGGTGATATTCATATTTTAACAAGTTATGAAGCGATGATATGTAATAACAAGTCATGAAGTAATATGAGGTAATGTCCATCAAGTAACATGTCATGTAGTACCAGTTATGAAGCATGAACAGGAATAATATGTCACACATGTATCAAAGGAAAAAATCCAAATTCAGATAGGAAATCAACTAAGTCAGACATTCAGAATTAGTCGACTAGGTGGAAGGATTAGTCGACTAATAGGGGTCTTAAGTCGACTAACAGTCTAGATGAGTCGACTAGAACTGAGTTCCAGAGAGTTGTAATTCTGTTTCAGGAAAAGTTAGTCGACTAGGGTCAAGGGAGTAGTCGACTAATAGGGGTCTCAAGTCGACTGACAGATACTCCAAGTCGACTAAAACTGAGATACAGAAAGTTGGGTTTCTGTTACAGGGAATGTTAGTCGACTAGGGTCAAGGGTGTAGTCGACTAAGGATCTCTAGTCGACTGGTAATTAGGCTAAGTCGACTAAAACTGTGTTTCCAGAAAAGGTTACGTTTCAGAACAGATAGGTTAGTCGACTAATACCTAGGTCAAGTCGACTAATCCTGGGGGAAACAGAGTACAAACAGAATTTCTGATAGTTGTGTTTGATGGTCTAAAAACATGATTTTGATGACATATGTATACAAGATATGAAGATACAAGTATAGTAGGGATTGATCAAGTCTTGGTGAGTAAAGATACTCACTTGGATTGGTTTAATTGAAGCTTTAACGAGTTCCGAAGAGTTCGTAGTCGACGATATCACCAACTTGATCCTTGGTGATATTGCGGACGATCCCAATCCAAGGAAGTGGTGGTTGCTTGAGGTGAAGAAGATGAAGACCTTGGTGTTTTGGAGTTAGGGTTTGAGTTGAGATGAAGGAGGATTTTGGGTGAAGGCTATCTCTTGGTGGAAGGAAGTAAAAAGGAAAAGAAGTGTAAAGGGAATGTTTATATAGGATTGGGATTTAGTAAAGGAGATGCAAATGATGCAAATGAGAGGGGGTTTATTGCAAATAGGAGGGAGGATGAGTGTCCCTCTTCTTGGCCACTTGGCCGGCCATGGGAGAGAGAGAGAGAGATGCATTAAATGAGGAAGTAGGGGGAGTGAGTGGAGGTGAAATTTTGGAAAAAGAATTGGAATTTTGGAAATGGAAAAATTTGTGGTTGTGGAGGAAGGAAGGAAATTAAGAAAAGGAAAAAGGAAAGGAAATTAAAAATGAAAAATTTTCTCTTGGGTTAAAAATGAAAAGACAAATTCCCGGGTTTAAGTCGAGGATGCGGAAAACGTTTCGGAAAATACCGAAATCGTCCGAAATTCAAGTATCTCGGAACGACTCGCAAAATTTACTAAAAATCAAGAATATTATTTTAAGACTCATGGTGAAATTCGTTTGAAGAAATAACTTATAGTTTTAAAACTAAAAATCCCGAATCAGTTATCTACCGACTCCGTTGGAATTTTCATAAATTCATAAAATTCTCAGAAAAAGTATTTAGATAGAAAATATGATTCTAAGAAATAAAGTCTAAAGGACCTTCTAGAAATTCCTAACTGTTTGTGAATTAAAAATCCGAGAATCGATCAGCGGCACTGGTCGACACCGGTTTTGAAAATATTTAATTAAATTCAGGAAAATTCCAGAAAATCATAGAAAATATATAATATTGGAAAATGATTTTTAAACTGAAATCGGTCAAATACAAGAAGTAAATCGAAAAATACGATCGAAAATTGAATACGCAACTAAGTACGTATTCCAGGAACGGGGTATTACA
>JAVJIF010032804.1:0-36394 GCA_038442645.1 Agave tequilana
AATCATCAATCCTTGGTAAGAGATACTTGTTCTTGATGGTAACTTTGTTCAATTCCCTATAATCAATACAAAGCCTCTTACCACCGTCCTTCTTACTCGCCAATAGCACTGGAGCTCCCCATGGTGAAGTACTTGCCGAATCAATCCCTTATCAGAGTATTCCTGCAGCTGCTTCTTTAGAATCTCTAACTCCGTAGGTGCCATCCTGTACGGAGCCTTGGATATAGGAGCTGTTCCAGGCACAGTATCAATAGAGAACTCAATCATCCTTTCAGGTGGCAGTCCTGAGATCTCAGCAAACACTCCTGGAAATTCATCCCACACCGGTACTCCCTTCTGAACCTCCGAAGTAGTCAACCGAGTCTTTCTCTTGGTAGACTTCACTTCCCCACTGAATTGAACTCCGGTTGACGAGGGATCCTGAAAATAATCTTCTTTCCCTACAGTCAATAACTGCATAATACTGACTGAGCCAGGTCATGCCTAAGATACGTCGTACCCCTTGGTGTCTAGTACGAGCATATCTATGGCCAAGGTCTTATCACATAGTTCTACTGGACAGTCAGCACAACTCTAGAAGATATGACTACTCCATTCCCTGTACTAATCTCCCATTTGTGGTCTAAAGATTTAACAGGTATGGAATGCAATGCCACAAAATGATCTGAGATAAACAATGTGAAGCACCTGAATCGAAGAGGGCTAAAACAGGTTTAGAATGCACCCTGATATTACCTGTTATCACCTCCTCAGAAGTCTCAGCTTCTACTTCTGTCAAATTGAAGGCTTGGCCCCTTCCACGCCCTGCTGCAGTTCTAGCTCCTCTCAGGACTGGGCGAATAGCTCGCTGTGGAGGAGGGGGAGGAACTCTCCTGATCATCGGTCCTTGATTCCTCTGTCCCGGTGGCCCTGGAAGTGCTCTCTGACCGTTCGGTCCTTGAAGTGCCGGTAGAGCTTGATTGGTAATCCCCATTCTCCTGTGTGGACAGGCTTCAATGGAATGGTCTCGGGAACCACACACCAAGCATAATCCATATGCCCTTCGGCAATTCTGCTGAGAATGACCCGGTTCTGGCAAAAGTTGCAGATAGGACCTGATTGAGCCATCTGGTAAGGAGCTGGTCTGAATGGTTGCCTGGCCTGAACCTTAGCTGCTCTGTATGGGCCTCCTCTTCCCATTGGTGGAAACGGCCTCTTCATGGCCTGATTCCTCATCTGGTTCACTTGCTTCTTCTCTAGCCCACGCTCCACTTCCCGAGCTATGGTAAGGACTTCTGAATAGGTCTTCAGCTGCTGGGGCATCAAGAAAACTTGGATGTCCATCTGTAATCCCTGCTGGAATCTGCTTGCCCGCTTCTCCTCATCCGCTACCATGTACGGAGCAAAGCGGCTAAGCCTGAGAAACTCTGCTGCATACTCATCCACTGACTTGTTCCATTGCTGCAATCTGATGAACTGCTCCTCCATGTCTTTCTGAGCAGTAGCAGGGAAGAATCTGCTGTAGAAACTCTTGGAGAACGTGTCCCAGGTGACAGGCTTCTCCAGTCTGGCCTCCTCCGCTAGCCACCAAGTCCTAACTATATCTTTTAACTGAATCTTGGCGACCTCAACTTGGCTTCTTTGGTACTCTGGCTGCATTCAGCAGATCTGATGTATCCGTCAGCCATTGCTCGGCATCCAGGGGTTTCTCTTCACCCGTGAATATGGCCGGTTGCAGCCGTCTGAAATCTGAAATATTCCCCGGCCTCTGTTCCTTAGGGGCTGCCAACTCCTGCCGAAGAAGTTCGGTCTGTTGCTGCTGGTTCTCCATCATGGTTTGAATGACCCTCAGAATGTCCACATTCTCTCCCGTGGGTCCATTCGATGCTTGTCCGGAATGGTTTCGTCCCGTCCTTCTCTCCATACCGAATTGGGATAAGATAACTGGAATTGGAAAAATGGAAGGAGTTTAGGACACAAGGGAAGGAATCAAGAAGGGATCAAGAAGGACTAGATAACTTTGTACATTGTAGTTGGCAAAAGCAAATTACAGTAATTTGCTGCTTAATTGTACTATAGGTGTGAGAGCCTAGGCTCTGATACCAACCTGTAACGCCCCAATTCCACGAATACGGGGACGTCACTGCGACGTATATACGTAGGTCAGAAAATGCCCCACACGTATATACGCTAAGCAAAAAGTACAATAAGAAACAGAGTACACGACAAAGCGTGGTATCTATACATATGCCAACTAAAAGTACACATACAAAGTTATACAAGATATGATAAAGTATTACACAATACATGTGTATTACATCACAACCAAGTCCAAAAGTAAAATATACAATATGTGTACAAAAGCTCACGAGGTGGATGAAGATCTCGCTAGTCAAAAGGAAGAATCTAGCACGAAGGGACTGGAACTATTCGGCCTGCTCACTAAAATAAGCTTGATCCTCCGTGGATGGATCCACTTCGTTCCAAGCTTCGGGATCTGAATATGCAAATCCAAGGGGGTCAAGACATGTTAACAATAAACAACTATAGCCAAGTGGCTAAGAGACATGAATAAGGAAGTTGGAACAGTACAAGGAATATAAATCGACAAGTAATGGATAGCATGAGGAGATACAGTCATAATGCAATAGATCTACAGTTAACGTCTTATTATTATTACTTGTCTTACTGTGATATCTAGCTATGTGACCCAGCGTCCCAGAGCACATAGATCCATATCCTAGAAAAGCAAGGTTGTTATTGGAAACCAGCGGTTTATCGACGAACTATGTTTACAGTGGGTCCCGTGCATGCCCGGGACCACGGTCTAGGGTGTTCCGTTGCTTGGTAACGGAACCAGCCGCAAGGCCTAACAGGAGGGACTTATGTATGCCCTTTGTCATGACAGTATTCAGGAAGAGGGAGCAAGCACTCCCCTCGGTCCCTGGAGGCCCTCAGGTTAGACCGGAATATGATTGTACAATATACCTAATGCCACTGTAAACACGAACACATATCGATATCCGTATGTTTCCCCCCGACCCATATGTAAGTTGGTCCATTTTATACGAAAGTCAAGTGTATCATGCTTGGTTCAAGTGATGGCACGATAAGTGGTGATATTCATATTTTAACAAGTTATGAAGCGATGATATGTAATAACAAGTCATGAAGTAATATGAGGTAATGTCCATCAAGTAACATGTCATGTAGTACCAGTTATGAAGCATGAACAGGAATAATATGTCACACATGTATCAAAGGTAAAAATCCAAATTCAGATAGGAAATCAACTAAGTCAGACATTCAGAATTAGTCGACTAGGTGGAAGGATTAGTCGACTAATAGGGGTCTTAAGTCGACTAACAGTCTAGATGAGTCGACTAAAACTGAGTTCCAGAGAGTTGTAATTCTGTTTCAGGAAAAGTTAGTCGACTAGGGTCAAGGGAGTAGTCGACTAATAGGGGTCTCAAGTCGACTGACAGATACTCCAAGTCGACTAAAACTGAGATACAGAAAGTTGGGTTTCTGTTACAGGGAATGTTAGTCGACTAGGGTCAAGGGTTGTAGTCGACTAAGGGTCTCTAGTCGACTGGTAATTAGGCTAAGTCGACTAAAACTGTGTTTCCAGAAAAGGTTACGTTTCAGAACAGATGGGTTAGTCGACTAATACCTAGGTCAAGTCGACTAATCCTGGGGGAAACAGAGTACAAACAGAATTTCTGATGGTTGTGTTTGATGGTCTAAAAACATGATTTTGATGACATATGCATACAAGATATGAAGATACAAGTATAGTAGGGATTGATCAAGTCTTTGGTGAGTAAAGATACTCACTTGGATTGGTTTAATTGAAGCTTTAACGAGTTCCGAAGAGTTCGTAGTCGACGATATCACCAACTTGATCCTTGGTGATATTGCGGACGATCCCAATCCAAGGAAGTGGTGGTTGCTTGAGGTGAAGAAGATGAAGACCTTGGTGTTTTGGAGTTAGGGTTTGAGTTGAGATGAAGGAGGATTTTGGGTGAAGGCTATCTCTTGGTGGAAGGAAGTAAAAAAGGAAAAGAAGTGTAAAGGGAATGTTTATATAGGATTGGGATTTTGTAAAGGAGATGCAAATGATGCAAATGAGAGGGGGTTTATTGCAAATAGGAGGGAGGATGAGTGTCCCTCTTCTTGGCCACTTGGCCGGCCATGGGAGAGAGAGAGAGAGATGCATTAAATGAGGAAGTAGGTGGGAGTGAGTGGAGGTGAAATTTTGGAAAAAGAATTGGAATTTGGAAATGGAAAAATTTGTGGTTGTGGAGGAAGGAAGGAAATTAAGAAAAAGGAAAAAGGAAAGGAAATTAAAAATGAAAATATTTTCTCTTGGGTTAAAAATGAAAAGACAAATTCCCGGGTTTAAGTCGAGGATGCGGAAAACGTTTCGGAAAATACCGAAATCGTCCGAAATTCAAGTATCTCGGAACGACTCGCAAAATTTACTAAAAATCAAGAATATTATTTTAAGACTCATGGTGAAATTCGTTTGAAGAAATAACTTATAGTTTTAAAACTAAAAATCCCGGAATCAGTTATCTACCGACTCCGTTGGAATTTTCATAAATTCATAAAATTCTCAGAAAAAGTATTTAGATAGAAAATATGATTCTAAGAAATAAAGTCTAAAGGACCTTCTAGAAATTCCTAACTGTTTGTGAATTAAAAATCCGAGAATCGATCAGCGGCACTGGTCGACACCGGTTTTGAAAATATTTAATTAAATTCAGGAAAATTCCAGAAAATCATAGAAAATATATAATATTGGGAAATGATTTTTAAAACTGAAATCGGTCAAATATAAGAAGTAAATCGAAAAATACGATCGGAAAATTGAATACGCAACTAAGTACGTATTCCAGGAGCGGGGTATTACAATCCATCCACCTTACAAAAATTTCGTCCTCGAAATTTCATAAAGTGGAAGGTGACGGTAAGGAAGGATAACAGGAAGTGAAAGGCAGCAATAAAGAAGGATGAGAAGAAAGAGCTTTACCAATCAAGATGTGAAGAGTTGCGGATAACGCTCACGGATAACATCCTCTCGTTCCCACGTGGCCTCTCCTGGTGCATGTCTGTTCCAAGACACCAACACTAATGGTATTGCCTTGTTCTTCAATGTCTAAACACTTCTGTCCAAAATGGCCATCGGTTGCTCTTGGTATGACAAATCCGGTTGTAGTTCCAGTTCGGAGTGATCCAGGATATGACTATCATCCTTCACATACTTCCTCAGCTGCGATACGTGGAATACATTGTGAACTCCGTCCAAAGATGGCGGTAACGCCAACCTGTAAGACACATCTCCCACTCGGTCCAAGATCTCGAATGGGCCGATATATCTCGGACTAAGCTTTCCACGAGTACCGAACCGGATTACTCCCTTTGTAGGTGATATCTTCAAAAACACATGATCTCCTGCCTGGAATTTCAATGGCCTTCTCAGTGTGTTTGCCCAACTCTTCTGCCAACTCTGTGCTGCCCTGAGGTGATCCCTGATAATCCTGACTTTATCTATTGTCTGAATCAGGATTTCTGGCCCCAAAAGTGTCCTCTCACCGACTTCATCCCAACAGATCGGTGATCTACACTTTCTTCCATACAATGCTTCAAAGGGCGCCATCTTGATACTTGCCTGGTAGCTGTTATTATAAGAAAATTCCGCCAAGTGAAGATGATCTTCCCATGATCCCTTGAACTCAATCATGCAAGCCCTTAGCATATCTTCAAGAATCTGGATGGTCCTCTCTGATTGTCCGTCGGTCTGAGGATGATATGAAGTACTGAACTTCAGACGAGTTCCCAGACTCTTGGAGACTTTTCCAGAAATGAGATCTGAATCTGGTGTCCCTGTCTGAAACAATACTAACTGGAACTCCATGTAGACGAACTATCTCCTTCATGTACTTGTCTGCCAAAACTTCTGTTGACTGACCCACCCTGAATGGTATGAAGTGGGCTGACTTGGTGAGGCGATCAATGATTACCCACACGGCATTATTACCCTTAGGACTTCGAGGTAATGCCGTAACAAAATCCATAGTGATGTGCTCCCACTTCCATTCGGGTATCGGCAAAGGTTGAAGAAGTCCAGCTGATCTCTGATGCTCTATCTTTATCTGCTGGCACACCAAGCACTTGGCTACAAACTGAGCTATCTCCCTTTTCATAGCATTCCACCAAAACTGCTTCTTCAAGTCCTGATACATCTTGGTTCCCCCTGGGTGTATAGAATAAGCTGAACTGTGTGCCTCTGCTAGAACCTTCTGTCTAATTTCTCCTTGGGGAACACAAAATCCTGCTACCATAATACAAAGCACCATCTGGATGAATACAGATATCAGTCCTCAATCCAGCCTCTACCTGAGCTCGGAATTTCTGCAATCTGGGATCTTCCTTTTGAGCTTCCTTGATCTCATCTATCAATGTTGACTGAATCTGCAAAGTCATGAACTGTCCTGCCTTATCACCTCCTTGTACCAACATCAAGTCCAATCTGATGATGTCTTGAATCAACTCCTTCTGCTGAGTAAGCTGGACAAGCATTCTATTCTCTGGCATCCTGCTCAGTGCATCTGGTACGGTATTGACCTTGCCCGGATGATATTGCAAGTCAATATCATAGTCCGCCATCAATTCAAGCCACCTCCTCTGCCTCATGTTCAACTCTTTCTGTGAGAAAATATACTTGAGGCTCTTGTGATCCGTGTATATCAACACCTTATCTCCAGAAGATAATGCCTCCAGATCTTCAATGCAAATATAACAGCTGCCAGCTCCAAGTCATGAGTTGGGTAATTCCGCTCATGAGTCTTTAGTTGCCTGGATGCATAACCTATGACATGATCATGTTGCATAAGTACACACCCCAGGCCTTTCCTGATGCATCACTGAATATGACCATCCCTCCTCTTCCTGAGGGAGTCTTCAAGATTGGAGCTGAAATGAGCCTCTGCTTCAATTGCTCAAAAGCTGCAGTACATTCCTCTGTCCATGTGTACCTTTCCCCTTTCCGAGTGAGCTGGGTTAACGGAGCTGCAATCCTAGAGAAATCTTGGACAAAGCGTCGGTAATATCCGGCTAGTCCCAGAAAACTCTTAATCTCAGTCACCGTCCTCGGAATGGCCAATCTCTCACCGCCTGGACTTTGCTGGGGTCAACTGAAATTTCTTCTGCTGAAACTATGTGTCCAAGGAAGGCTATACTGTCCAGCCAAAAGTCACACTTGCTCCTCTTAGCATGAAGCTGCTCCTGCTGTAGAGTCTGCAATACAATCCTCAAGTGTTCTGCATGCTCCCTGTTGCTCTTTGAATAGATCAAGATGTCATCTATAAAAACCACTACAAACTGATCCAAATAGAGCGAAAACACTCTGTTCATCAAATCCATGAAAATTGAAGGGGCATTGGTGACTCCGAAGGGCATAACTAGAAACTCATAGTGGCCATAACGGGTCCTGAATGCCGTCTTCGGAATATCCTCCTTCCTCACCCTTAGCTGATGGTAACCCGACTGTAAATCTAGTTTAGAGAATACTCGGGCTCCATGAAGCTGATTGATTGGTAGTCAAAAGTGCATTTTTATCATCATATTTACCATCACATTTTCATATTTATTTATATAATTCTGCACATTTATTAATATTTTGTGATTTATTGTGTGCAGGCCTCGAAATAATAAAAAGAAAGAAATAAAGCTTAAAGAGCCCAAAAGCCCAGATCCAAGCCCATATTTGAAGCCCAAGAGTCAAAGTGCAAATATCAATTGTCAAAGTGCAATTATGCAAGGGCTAAAGTTGCAATTATTAAAGTTGAGGGAAGGATAGAATTCTACCCAACCCTAAACTCTTGCAGGATGAGCATAAAAGCCAAAGATGAGAAGGAAATTCGTGGGAGGAAGAGTTGAAGAAATCTGGATTAAGGGTAACTTGATTACCAAGTTACCTCGAAAATTCAGATTTAAAAGGCCAGGATTAAAATTCCAGAAGCAGAAGCCCACAGGGACGGACCAGGAGAGGCCACGCGCCAAAGCGCGTGGCCAGAGGCCACTAGATTGCCGCGGATCCGCGGCAAAAGCCGCGATTCCGCGGCAATATGATCTTATCCTTGGACCAGTTTTGGTGTGGTGTGTTTATCCAGGACTCTGTGGTCTTCTGCCCTATAAATATCACCTGCATTGCAACGTACAGAGCGTCCAGCGTCCAGTAAAGGGCCAAAAGTTAGGGTTTTTAGGTTTTAGGTTAGATTCCATTGTAAATTTTTATTTTCTTTTTGTGAAAGCTGAGAGGAGATGTTGCATTCATGGAGGAAGGGATCCTCTTGTACCGATGGTGACAGCCGGTGTAAGTTGTAAATTTTTCTCCATTGTTTAAATCAAATCAAAGCTTGTTTTGTTATTTTTATGTTTTATTGTGTCTCTATCTTTGTCTATCATTGTTTTTCTATTTTTGGTTTATGACATTATTTCTTTCTCTAATGTCTTGCCCACCATGAGATCCAACTGCTTCGAGAATACCTAGCCGAAGAAGGAACCTTGATGGCCTATGGCGATGAACAGGTCTTCATAGTTGCTTTTTATTCCCTAGTTGCTTTTATTCCATAGTTAAGAAGGCGGACGATCCTATATGCCATGCTTGTACGCCTTCTAAGAAAAGGTAAATCATCGCAACGGTTCAAACGGTAAGCAGACTGAAGAGGTAATCTTTCTTTCTTTTCTTCCTTTAGTTTAGATCCACATCTTCCTAAATTCTTCTTTTCCACTTCACTGTAAATACCACCCATTGTAAATACCATCGTGACTAACAAAATAACTAAAAAGATAAATTTTTAGAGAAACTTGCTTAACGCTTCCATCGCAGTCCCTCCCTGAGGATCACGACCCGCATAGCCTTGCTACCGCGGATTAGAACTGATTCCTCGCACGATCTATTCTTAATCTAATATTCTAATTTTTGTGTGCAGGAAAAATCAGTCAACAAATTGGCGCCGTTGCCGGGGAGGGACGGTAAGTTATTCTCTAATAAAAAAATATTTTTTATTAACTTATTCTTTATTCTTTTCTGTTGCAGGTTACAGGTGAAGAAACAGGATTTTTGCAACTGCAGTAACATATAAGTGGACCTGGGCCTCTGCTCCAGAAAGCAGAGCCCAGGATCCCTCCAAATTGCCGCAGAAACGCGGCCAAAGCCGCGGATCTGCGGCAAGGAGGAGTTCACTCCTGACAATTTTTCTGCAGGGTCTTCAGCTCTGCAAAATACAGCTTCTGCAATACTTATCTTCCTGTATTATTCACCATATACCTGCTAATTTAATCAACAGTAAAAAATTGGTTGTAATTAAAAATTGTTTAGACAATTGCATTCTAGGCACGTGTCTTTTCATTCCTTTATTTTTACTGTTGAAGAGTGCTGGAGAAGTAAGGTACGTACGCATTGCATGTAGAATAGGATTCATCTCTTGGTTGATTTTCTGCTTTGAGTGATTCTTATCTATTTATCTTGTACACTTGTACTAATTCATCTTAAGGGCATAACCCATTAACAAGATAAGGTGGGGATTTCATCACCCTTCCTTAGCCCAAAAATCATATCCCGAGCACTCACTAACGAAGCCTAACATAAAAATTAGTAGACGTTGGCCCTAGGGACATCTCGGACTCAATAGGAGATTATCCTAAGGGGAAACAGTGCTGGAAGTTGACTCTTGCCAAATCAGTGTCTAGGAAAGGGATTGAGGGCCGAAAGCCCGAAGATTGGTGGTTATTTAATTAAGGAACGTCTTTGACGGAAAACCTCCCACCACTCTTGCCCTGACCTGGCTGATTAACTTGTGGTCAAAGTCTGCACCCAACCTCCTGTGGACGGTCTAACCAGTTAGGAGTCGTCTAGGTCATAGGTCTACCCTAACTTAGGTTAGAATTTTTTTTTTTTTTGTTGTTTTTTATTTGTTGTGTTTGTGTTGGTGTGATATGGCATATAATAATAATTCCAATTTTAATCCATATTACACCCCTAACTATTATTCGGATATTACCAACCCGACATACCCTAACTTTGACCAATCTAGTGTGCCGGAATGGTCTTATCCGAATGAATATAACCCACACACTCCATCTTATGACTATAATCTTCATAATAATTTCAACTCGTCACAGAGTTCATGGGGTTTCGAGTCCCCCGAGTCTAATTCTCAACCTAATTGTCCTTCATATCCATCTAGTCCACATTCTTCCCAAAATTCATACTCAGATCCACCCATTCAGAATAGAAATCCATCTATCTTGGAAATGATGAGTAGGAATAAGTCCAAGCAAAAATCACCATCAATTTTAGACATGATGATACGTGAGTCCACCGACTCACAAATTTATCACGATTACCCGTCCTATTTTCAAGTCCAATCAGAACATGATCCACCTATCGACTATGAAGGGATGCTAGCTGCCATGACTGAGGCTAAATTAGCCCGTGATCATGACATAGATTTGATGGTGGAATGCTTACACCGGCCGGCTGATGACCACTCGATTAGAGCCGACGAATCAAGTTGCTTGGGACAACAAGTTTCTAATTCAGTACCATCTTGTGAACTTGCCGAAACTTCAAATTCTGATAATTTGGCAAGTTTTCCTTTCCCGAATTAGAACTTGAATGTGACCTAGATTCTCAAATCTATGATCAAGTTCAAATTCCTGAATCATTATTGACTCCTGTTTTGTTACCCGACTTAGGTAATATTTTAGAGTCAGTTTTGATTCCCACATCTATCATTCCTGAACTTGAATCACCACCATTGAGTCACATTCCATTGTGGGAAGATGATTGTGGACTTGAGTTTCAATTTTTTGACTTGGACCCACTTCTCGAACTTAGCCCGACTCCTGAGCCCTTACTTGATTTGAGCTTTCCCTGAGTCAGTATTCGTTCCCGTACTTCCCATGTCCAAGTCAATCATTCCATCTTTTCATACTCCATTTTGGGACAAGGAGGTTGAGACAATTAACTCTGAAATTTATTATGAAATTTGGAAATTTGATGGGGTGGAAATTCTAAAAAATGATTATACATATATTTTAGTGGGTTATGTAAGGAAAGTTTCTGGTGGTTCCACCAAATTATCTGTTATCTTGATTGGGCCGCATTTCGTGGACCAATTAGACCACCTCCGGAACCACCACCCTAAGGTAACTTCCGCCTTCCCTGTTCTTTTTCATGCATATATGCATTCATTTCATACATTGAGGACAATGCATGAGATAAGTGTGGGGGTGGGCTTTACTAACATACTAACATAGGTAAAAACTAAAAAAAAAATTGCTAATAAAAAAAAATTTTAAAAAAAAAAATTGTTATAAAAAGGAAATATTTTGACTTATTTTTTGAAAGAAATCTAAGTTAGTTTTAAGGATTAGGAAAATCATGATTAGGATTTCTAAAAACTTGGTCAAAATAAATAAATTGTTTAAATTTTTAGGTATAGGAGAGAAATTGAATAAATAATTAGTCTTGATTTTTACCTTAATGAAATGAGCATACCAAATGCATATCTAGGATTCTAAGACAAAGACCTTGTGCCTCTTATAAAAAAAAAAAAAAAGAAGAAAAAAAAAATCACCAATTAAGCTGATACATGTGCCTCAAGAAGCATAAGTACGCATGCCTAAAGGTGAGTAAATAAAATAAAGTCCTTAGTTTTGGGCCTAGTTCACTCGAATTTGAGTCCGCGGGGTGTTTTCTCACTTGGTGCCCTAAAGCCAACCGGTTTGGAGTCATCGACTTTAAGTTCGTTACATGGGTGGATTAGAAAGCCTAAGAAGACTAAGAAAAATAATATTATGTATTAACATATCTAATAATCAATTAGTTAGGTATGAGGGCCTCAAGAAGCCTTGATACTTATACGAAAGAAAATTAGATGAGTTATACATGCCAAAAAAAAAAAATAAAAAAAAATAAATATATTAACACATCTAATAGTCAATTAGTTAGGTATGAGGGCCTCAAGAAGCCTTGATACTTACACGAAAGAAAATTAGATGATGTTATAAAAATAATAAAGAGGCATGAGAGTCCAAGTTAAGGAATTCCTAGATTCACAAGGGTGCGTATGACTTTTGGTAACGAAAAAGACTATATTAGAAATTCAATTTAATCCTTACCTAAAATGAATAACATTGACTTTATAAAGACTAGGTTTGAAGAATGAATAAAAATGAGGATCCTAAAAACTTATAGACTACTTAGTCTCTTCAATAATAATTCAAATATTTTCCTTTTTATGGATTTTGTGGGTGCAATCCGCTGAAAACCCTCACGAGACAACACTCGTCCTCTAGGGTAACCTAGAGGTTTAACGGCTTGTTGCACGTGCTAAGTGCAATCGTGATTCCTACGAAAGTGAGTTAGGTTAGATTAACTTTTCATTTCTTTTTCTTTGTTTTTACTCGAGGACGAGCAAAAAGATAAGTGTGGGTGTGATTGGTAGTCAAAAGTGCATTTTTATCATCATATTTACCATCACATTTTCATATTTATTTATATAATTCTGCACATTTATTAATATTTTGTGATTTATTGTGTGCAGGCCTCGAAATAATAAAAAGAAAGAAATAAAGCTTAAAGAGCCCAAAAGCCCAGATCCAAGCCCATATTTGAAGCCCAAGAGTCAAAGTGCAAATATCAATTGTCAAAGTGCAATTATGCAAGGGCTAAAGTTGCAATTATTAAAGTTGAGGGAAGGATAGAATTCTACCCAACCCTAAACTCTTGCAGGATGAGCATAAAAGCCAAAGATGAGAAGGAAATTCGTGGGAGGAAGATTTGAAGAAATCTGGATTAAGGGTAACTTGATTACCAAGTTACCTCGAAAATTCAGATTTAAAAGGCCAGGATTAAAATTCCAGAAGCAGAAGCCCACAGGGACGGACCAGGAGAGGCCACGCGCCAAAGCGCGTGGCCAGAGGCCACTAGATTGCCGCGGATCCGCGGCAAAAAGCCGCGATTCCGCGGCAATATGATATCCTTGGACCAGTTTTGGTGGTGATGTTTATCCAGGACTCTGTGGTCTTCTGCCCTATAAATATCACCTGCATTGCAACGTACAGAGCGTCCAGCATCCAGCAAAGGGCCAAAAGCTAGGGTTTTTAGGTTTTAGGTTAGATTCCATTGTAAATTTTTATTTTCTTTTTGTGAAAGCTGAGAGGAGATGTTGCATTCATGGAGGAAGGGATCCTCTTGTACCGATGGTGACAGCCGGTGTAAGTTGTAAATTTTTCTCCATTGTTTAAATCAAATCAAAGCTTGTTTTGTTATTTTTATGTTTTATTGTGTCTCTATCTTTGTCTATCATTGTTTTTCTATTTTTGGTTTATGACATTATTTCTTTCTCTAATGTCTTGCCCACCATGAGATCCAACTGCTTCGAGAATACCTAGCCGAAGAAGGAACCTTGATGGCCTATGGCGATGAACAGGTCTTCATAGTTGCTTTTTATTCCCTAGTTGCTTTTTATTCCATAGTTAAGAAGGCGGACGATCCTATATGCCATGCTTGTACGCCTTCTAAGAAAAGGTAAATCATCGCAACGGTTCAAACGGTAAGCAGACTGAAGAGGTAATCTTTCTTTCTTTTCTTCCTTTAGTTTAGATCCACATCTTCCTAAATTCTTCTTTTCCACTTCACTGTAAATACCACCCATTGTAAATACCATCGTGACTAACAAAATAACTAAAAAAGATAAATTTTTAGAGAAACTTGCTTAACGCTTCCATCGCAGTCCCTCCCTGAGGATCACGACCCGCATAGCCTTGCTACCGCGGATTAGAACTGATTCCTCGCACGATCTATTCTTAATCTAATATTCTAATTTTTGTGTGCAGGAAAAATCAGTCAACACTGATCAAACAAATCATCAATCCTTGGTAAGAGATACTTGTTCTTGATGGTAACTTTGTTCAATTCCCTATAATCAATACAAAGCCTCTTACCACCGTCCTTCTTACTCGCCAATAGCACTGGAGCTCCCCATGGTGAAGTACTTGGCCGAATCAATCCCTTATCAGAGTATTCCTGCAGCTGCTTCTTTAGAATCTCTAACTCCGTAGGTGCCATCCTGTACGGAGCCTTGGATATAGGAGCTGTTCCAGGCACAGTATCAATAGAGAACTCAATCATCCTTTCAGGTGGCAGTCCTGAGATCTCAGCAAACACTCCTGAAATTCATCCCACACCGGTACTCCCTTCTGAACCTCCGAAGTAGTCAACCGAGTCTTTCTCTTGGTAGACTTCACTTCCCCACTGAATTGGAACTCCGGTTGACGAGGGATCCTGAAAATAATCTTCTTCTCCCTACAGTCAATAACTGCATAATACTGACTGAGCCAGGTCATGCCTAAGATTACGTCGTACCCCTTGGTGTCTAGTACGAGCATATCTATGGCCAAGGTCTTATCACATAGTTCTACTGGACAGTCAGCACAAACTCTAGAAGATATGACTACTCCATTCCCTGTACTAATCTCCCATTTGTGGTCTAAAGATTTAACAGGTATGGAATGCAATGCCACAAAATGATCTGAGATAAAACAATGTGAAGCACCTGAATCGAAGAGGGCTAAAACAGGGTTAGAATGCACCCTGATATTACCTGTTATCACCTCCTCAGAAGTCTCAGCTTCTACTTCTGTCAAATTGAAGGCTTGGCCCCTTCCACGCCCTGCTGCAGTCCTAGCTCCTCTCAGGACTGAGCGAATAGCTCGCTGTGGAGGAGGGGGAGGAACTCTCCTGATCATCGGTCCTTGATTCCTCTGTCCCGGTGGCCCTGGAAGTGCTCTCTGACCGTTCGGTCCTTGAAGTGCCGGTAGAGCTTGATTGGTAATCCCCATTCTCCTGTGTGGACAGGCTTCAATGGAATGGTCTCGGGAACCACACACCAAGCATAATCCATATGCCCTTCGGCAATTCTGCTGAGAATGACCCGGTTTCTGGCAAAAGTTGCAGATAGGACCTGATTGAGCCATCTGGTAAGGAGCTGGTCTGAATGGTTGCCTGGCCTGAACCTTAGCTGCTCTGTATGGGCCTCCTCTTCCCATTGGTGGAAACGGCCTCTTCATGGCCTGATTCCTCATCTGGTTCACTTGCTTCTTCTCTAGCCCACGCTCCACTTCCCGAGCTATGGTAAGGACTTCTGAATAGGTCTTCAGCTGCTGGGGCATCAAGAAAACTTGGATGTCCATCTGTAATCCCTGCTGGAATCTGCTTGCCCGCTTCTCCTCATCCGCTACCATGTACGGAGCAAAGCGGCTAAGCCTGAGAAACTCTGCTGCATACTCATCCACTGACTTGTTCCATTGCTGCAATCTGATGAACTGCTCCTCCATGTCTTTCTGAGCAGTAGCAGGGAAGAATCTGCTGTAGAACTCTTGGAGAACGTGTCCCAGGTGACAGGCTTCTCCAGTCTGGCCTCCTCCGCTAGCCACCAAGTCCTAACTATATCTTTTAACTGAATCTTGGCGACCTCAACTTGGTTCTCCTTTGGTACTCTGGCTGCATTCAGCAGATCTGATGTATCCGTCAGCCATTGCTCGGCATCCAGGGGTTTCTCTTCACCCGTGAATATGGCCGGTTGCAGCCGTCTGAAATCTGAAATATTCCCCGGCCTCTGTTCCTTAGGGGCTGCCAACTCCTGCCGAAGAAGTTCGGTCTGTTGCTGCTGGTTCTCCATCATGGTTTGAATGACCCTCAGAATGTCCACATTCTCTCCCGTGGGTCCATTCGATGCTTGTCCGGAATGGTTTCGTCCCGTCCTTCTCTCCATACCGAATTGGGATAAGATAACTGGAATTGGAAAAATGGAAGGAGTTTAGGACACAAGGGAAGGAATCAAGAAGGGATCAAGAAGGACTAGATAACTTTGTACATTGTAGTTGGCAAAAGCAAATTACAGTAATTTGCTGCTTAATTGTACTATAGGTGTGAGAGCCTAGGCTCTGATACCAACCTGTAACGCCCCAATTCACGAATACGGGGACGTCACTGCGACGTATATACGTAGGTCAGAAAATGCCCCACACGTATATACGCTAAGCAAAAAGTACAATAAGAAACAGAGTACACGACAAAGCGTGGTATCTATACATATGCCAACTAAAAGTACACATACAAAGTTATACAAGATATGATAAAGTATTATACAATACATGTGTATTACATCACAACCAAGTCCAAAAGTAAAATATACAATATGTGTACAAAAGCTCACGAGGTGGATGAAGATCTCGCTAGTCAAAAGGAAGAATCTAGCACGAAGGGACTGGAACTATTCGGCCTGCTCACTAAAATAAGCTTGATCCTCCGTGGATGGATCCACTTCGTTCCAAGCTTCGGGATCTGAATATGCAAATCCAAGGGGGTCAAGACATGTTAACAATAAACAACTATAGCCAAGTGGCTAAGAGACATGAATAAGGAAGTTGGAACAGTACAAGGAATATAAATCGACAAGTAATGGATAGCATGAGGAGATACAGTCATAATGCAATAGATCTACAGTTAACGTCTTATTATTATTACTTGTCTTACTGTGATATCTAGCTATGTGACCCAGCGTCCCAGAGCACATAGATCCATATCCTAGAAAAGCAAGGTTGTTATTGGAAACCAGCGGTTTATCGACGAACTATGTTTACAGTGGGTCCCGTGCATGCCCGGGACCACGGTCTAGGGTGTTCCGTTGCTTGGTAACGGAACCAGCCGCAAGGCCTAACAGGAGGGACTTATGTATGCCCTTTGTCATGACAGTATCAGGAAGAGGGAGCAAGCACTCCCCTCGGTCCCCTGGAGGCCCTCAGGTTAGACGGAATATGATTGTACAATATACCTAATGCCACTGTAAACACGAACACATATCGATATCCGTATGTTCCCCCCGACCCATATGTAAGTTGGTCCATTTTTATACGAAAGTCAAGTGTATCATGCTTGGTTCAAGTGATGGCACGATAAGTGGTGATATTCATATTTTAACAAGTTATGAAGCGATGATATGTAATAACAAGTCATGAAGTAATATGAGGTAATGTCCATCAAGTAACATGTCATGTAGTACCAGTTATGAAGCATGAACAGGAATAATATGTCACACATGTATCAAAGGTAAAAATCCAAATTCAGATAGGAAATCAACTAAGTCAGACATTCAGAATTAGTCGACTAGGTGGAAGGATTAGTCGACTAATAGGGGTCTTAAGTCGACTAACAGTCTAGATGAGTCGACTAAAACTGAGTTCCAGAGAGTTGTAATTCTGTTTCAGGAAAAGTTAGTCGACTAGGGTCAAGGGAGTAGTCGACTAATAGGGGTCTCAAGTCGACTGACAGATACTCCAAGTCGACTAAAACTGAGATACAGAAAGTTGGGTTTCTGTTACAGGGAATGTTAGTCGACTAGGGTCAAGGGTGTAGTCGACTAAGGGTCTCTAGTCGACTGGTAATTAGGCTAAGTCGACTAAAACTGTGTTTCCAGAAAAGGTTACGTTTCAGAACAGATGGGTTAGTCGACTAATACCTAGGTCAAGTCGACTAATCCTGGGGGAAACAGAGTACAAACAGAATTCTGATGGTTGTGTTTGATGGTCTAAAAACATGATTTTGATGACATATGCATACAAGATATGAAGATACAAGTATAGTAGGGATTGATCAAGTCTTGGTGAGTAAAGATACTCACTGGATTGGTTAATTGAAGCTTTAACGAGTTCCGAAGAGTTCGTAGTCGACGATATCACCAACTTGATCCTTGGTGATATTGCGGACGATCCCAATCCAAGGAAGTGGTGTTGCTTGAGGTGAAGAAGATGAAGACCTTGGTGTTTTGAGTTAGGGTTTGAGTTGAGATGAAGGAGGATTTTGGGTGAAGGCTATCTCTTGGTGGAAGGAAGTAAAAAAGGAAAAGAAGTGTAAAGGGAATGTTTATATAGGATTGGGATTTTGTAAAGGAGATGCAAATGATGCAAATGAGAGGGGGTTTATTGCAAATAGGAGGGAGGATGAGTGTCCCTCTTCTTGGCCACTTGGCCGGCCATGGGAGAGAGAGAGAGAGATGCATTAAATGAGGAAGTAGGTGGGAGTGAGTGGAGGTGAAATTTTGAAAAAGAATTGGAATTTTGGAAATGGAAAAATTGTGGTTGTGGAGGAAGGAAGGAAATTAAGAAAAAGGAAAAAGGAAAGGAAATTAAAAATGAAAATATTTTCTCTTGGGTTAAAAATGAAAAGACAAATTCCCGGGTTTAAGTCGAGGATGCGGAAAACGTTTCGGAAAATACCGAAATCGTCCGAAATTCAAGTATCTCGGAACGACTCGCAAAATTTACTAAAAATCAAGAATATTATTTTAAGACTCATGGTGAAATTCGTTTGAAGAAAAACTTATAGTTTTAAAACTAAAAATCCCGGAATCAGTTATCTACCGACTCCGTTGGAATTTTCATAAATTCATAAAATTCTCAGAAAAAGTATTTAGATAGAAAATATGATTCTAAGAAATAAAGTTTAAAGGACCTTCTAGAAATTCCTAACTGTTTGTGAATTAAAAATCCGAGAATCGATCAGCGGCACTGGTCGACACCGGTTTTGAAAATATTTAATTAAATTCAGGAAAATCCCAGAAAATCATAGAAAAATATAATATTGGGAAATGATTTTAAAACTGAAATCGGTCAAATATAAGAAGTAAATCGAAAAATACGATCGGAAAATTGAATACGCAACTAAGTACGTATTCCAGGAGCGGGGTATTACAGTACCGTCTCATCGAACACCTGCACAATAGAACAAGCGTCCAATATCTGGATGTGCAAATTCAGGATCGTCAGAAAGCGACCTGGTGAGTGTGTGTGTAAAGAGGAGAACTCGTGCATATAAACAGTGTGCATAAATAATAACAAGATAAACTGCAGTCATAGGATAACCAAATAACATGATAAATATACAACTGAATAAGAATGATATGAATAAGTGTGCAGAAAAAGACAAGTAAAATAACTGTGACAACCAACTGATGTCTAAATGTGTAACCTAACATATGTCGCTAGTCTGGTATGTAAATCTGGTGTTACAATCATATGTCTGTCATAGTGAAATATATGTACAATCAGGTGATTATGGTCAATCACAATACATTAACAGTTCATTATCATTTATTATGTTAGCGAACACCAATTGCCACCTTTAATAGACGCATCCCATACTACGCCTACTACACGTGTCAATCAGGGTCCTAAGTTATTGAAACTGATTGGTGGGAGACATTGTTCATGCTTTAGGTGGGTCCCGTACATACCCGGGACCACGGCCTCAGTTTCCTGGCGCTGAACCAGGTCGTATCGCTAGGTACTCGGTAACAGTAACAGTAATCTCACTGTATGAACAGTGGGACAATAACAGTACAGATGGGATGTCAGTCATCCCCCAGGAACCCTACAGTGAAACCCTCAATCGGCTGCGCAACCTGTATCCTAGTCCACCCAAAATACAGACGCTATCTCCTCCATCAATTTTCCCAATCCCGGTGTAAGTTGTTCAATTACTTTATTATTTATGTCAGTTAAAATCAATCAGTATCATGTTATTAGAATATTGGGATGAGGTAGTGACAGTAAAAGTAACAGTACAGTAACAGTAATCGTATACACGGTGAACAATATCAGTAACAACGAACGGTAACAATAACCGTGTATACGATGAACAATAGGACGGTACAGGGTATTACGGTCAAACAATCTTGTCCCAGTAACTTTCAGTAACATGAAATAATATAGTAACAGTCCTGCACCTCTAGTCAATATATACAAACTAATATATATATAACCGTCCCAAAATCTCATATTTGTACTGAATACAATACTAATGAATCCGCCAACTCATAATTTCAATAGTCGCATGATCATCAAGTATCAATTCATATCGAGTAATCTGATACAATGAACCGCCGTTCCAATATATCAATAATCAGTGCTTAGTTCTTTCACCCTATCAATCTACTCTGATCCCCAAGTCCTCACAATTCTCACTTCTATCAAGGTCAATCATAAGATCCTGAAACCCAGTAAATATCAGATATATGTCTAAGATCTATCAGGTCAAGTCAATCTAACCAATATCTATTCCTCAAAATCATATTCATTCATCTATAACCAATATCATAACTCAAGGGTAGAGTCCTCAATCCAATAAGAGTTCTTAGAACAGCAGTCAGACAAAAGTTAGTCGACTAGGGGGAGGAACAAGTCGACTAGGGTAGGGGTTAGTCGACTAACAAATAGAATAAGTCGACTACAAGAAGTATAGGTCGACTAATAGGATGGGTAAGTCGACTAACAGATGTAATAGCCAACAACAGAGAGTACAAGACCTACAGGACAAACACCTAGTCGACTACAGATATGATAAGTCGACTAATTTATGCTATTAGTCGACTATAAGAAATGGAAAGTCGACTATGGTAGGTTATTAGTCGACTACAGGAAATAGGGTAGTCGACTAGGGTTGGTTACAGTCGACAAACAGAGAATCAATAACTATTCTAAATAGAGACCTAGTCGACTATAGGGCTATAGTAAGTCGACTAATAGGTGTATTAGTCGACTAATATAAGGTGCAAGTCGACTAATACCTCTACCTGCATGCCTATTATCTGAGATACACCTACACATATTCCCACACTCTATTAGAATGAATCCCCAACATCTAATCAAATTCTTTTCTATGTTATCTTCAAGTATAGAAGGATTATGTCCGTTATATGATTCCTACGAAATCCACTCGTTTAACCACATACTTAATAATTCAACAATTATTTGTGCTTGATAAAGTAAAACTCCATAAATTTCTACTGTTCAATATTCTAATACTTTCGATACTTGCACCCAAATTTTAATACTGAAAGCTTACTGAATTAATCTCAATAGCAAGCTTTACTATCCTAATAGCAGTTCAGAAACATCATAAACAGTGCAAACCTAGTAATAAGGATCAGATCCGAACATGTGCACCCTATGTAACAAGAATCAACTTATAACCATTATTAGTTTCATATATTATCTAAAACAAGTATAGGTTTGTAAACTGACCCATAACACACAAGCACACATATATACCT
This sequence comes from Agave tequilana, assembly GCA_038442645.1. Classification (NCBI taxonomy): domain Eukaryota; kingdom Viridiplantae; phylum Streptophyta; class Magnoliopsida; order Asparagales; family Asparagaceae; genus Agave; species Agave tequilana. The sequence goes on from JAVJIF010032804.1 coordinate 21,168, forward strand.
TTGATTGTGCAGAAAAGATGGAAATAGGGAACTCACATATAAACATATCTACGAGCACTCAATTAATTAAAGAGAGAAATATACACTCACAGCATGGGGATGTCCGGGGCGTTCTGTGACGACGGTGGATCTCACGAACAACGCCGATGGCTCGACGGAGGAGTCGACGGACTGCTGGGGACAAGGCTGCGGGCTGCTGCTGCGCCATACTATTGTGCGCCACGCTGTTGGTGCTCGGGCGTGCACACGGCCAAGGAGGGAGCGGGGGCGCCTGGGCTGCTGGTGTCGTTGCTGCGCTGGTGGACTGCTGGGCGCGCCAAGGGAAGAGGACAGGTGCTGGTGCGCAAGGATGAAGGGCTGTGTGGCCAGGGGGAGCTCGGCCTACCGCTGGATCGGCCGTGGGTTGTTGCTGGCGGGCTGGAGAAGGGAGGCCTGGGCCTGGTGCGCCAGGGAAGAAGACAAAGGGGGTTGGGCGCTGCTGTCCTGCTGTGCCACGGCAGCAACCAGAAGGGGAATCCGGGCTGGAGCTCGGCCTGGTGCTGCTGAAGGGCGCTGCCGGGGTGGTTGGTTGGTCTGGACAGGGAGCAGGGAGAAGAGGCAGCTGGTTGCTTGGATCTGGGAGCTGGTGGGGGCTGTGCGGCAGGCCAGGGGAGGGGATGCGCGGCCATTGGCTACCGGAGAAGAGAGCAAGGGCCTGGAGGAGAGTGATCCGGCCAAGGGAGGGAGGAGTGTGGTGTGAATGAGTTGTGCAGTTGATGAATTGGATGAGGAGATGATGAGATTTGGAGAATCTAGGTTAGTTAGGATTAGGATTAGGTGGGGATTTAGATCAAGTAGTTAAGATTTGTATCAGATAGGAGATTATTTAGGGATTACATAGGGTGGTTATCATGGGTTCTGGGTTTGTGGGTATAATAGGTATAGACAATGGGTTTTGGGTTGGATCCAAATAGGTAAATAGGTAATAGGTTTCGAGTTGTGGGTTTGGGTAGAAAATAGGTATAGGTTCTCAATAGATATTGGGTTCGAGGTATGGGCTTGACTAATGGGTTTGGATAAGTGATAACGGGTATAGGGTAAAGGGGCTAACCAAAGAAAATATAACATTAATGAACAATACTAATATTAATACTAGTATCAAAATAATAAGTAATACTAACACAAATAATAATTAACAATAACTACTACCACTAATACTCATACTAATATTAAAGTAATTAAATAAAATACTAGTAACACTAATAATAATAATCTAAAGCCAAAATGTCATTTACTATCTTAAAAATAAATTTGTAGATTTAAGAATAATAACTATCAATCAAGTTAATTAATAATAATAATGATCCGTAAATTAAATTAAATACTTTAGAAAAATAAAGATACAGTATTACTAATTAGGGATATTACAAAAAATGACGGGACGTGTTGGACACGTCTCGACGAATTCGGGCAACGAAGGGTCAAGAGATTCGATTCGCTTCCGGCTTCTCTGATCCGTCTCATTGAATTCGTTACGAGGCGGGTTGAACCTGTCTCGTAATGAATTCATTGGCCAAATAGAATGAATCGACCCGATTCAACCCGCTAGCCAACTCTAAGGCCTACTTCATCCCTTCTGTTTTCCAAAAGCCAAATAACCCGTTAGGATTACAATTTTTTTTTTGGAAGGAAAACTAAAAGCATGGGATTGGAGATGCAAGATAACGGCAAAGTGACGGTAAGCGTGCGGAGGATGTGTCTGCGTGCCCCACGAGGGAGGCCTCCCGCTTAACAAAGGCAGCAGGCGTTGACTGAGATGATAACTTAGTCCCCTCTGTCTTGTTTCTAGAAGTAGAAGTATAAATCACATTAAAGTAAAAAATAAATGTCATGTGAGTTATAAGATTTTTGAAACCCCAAGTTTATTTTACATATTTGTATCTGAAGGCTTTCTATTTAAGAAGAGAATAATTAAGCTAGAAACTATAGTCAAAGCATGGAGATAAAAATAACGCCATGCTTAATAATCACGGTTATGTCCTGTATTTAATCTTATTGTTTTGTGCATAGAAAATCACTAAAACGGCTTTTGTTGAAATTTTTGGTTATTTTCAACTTCATTTGTAAAGAAAATTTAGACAAGTTCATGGAAGAATTTCGAAGAATTTTTAAAGAAAACTTTGATAAAGAGACTACTGCTGATGCGTTTTATTTTATAATATAGCTCACAATTAGACTTGAATCTAATGTCGGGCATTTTTTTTTCTTTCTTTTCTTTTTTTCATTTTTTGAGAGAAGCTCGTCATAGCTCTCCACAGATTCTGTACACTGTAAGCGAACTTCCGCGAAGCTCTACAAACTGCTAATAGCATTCGAACACAGCTCTTGTCCATGTTAATGTTAATACTTGAACTCACTACCATAACCCCTCTTCTTGAAATTGCATTAAAATGAATAAATCGAGAGTTGATTTTACTTTTCATGATACAGAAATTAGGCAAATCATACTTTGTTGTAAAAGGTTTAAGGAAAAAATAAAAAGGAGAAAAAAGAAGAGAAAACAGGTAGGAGCATAAAATTGGCAGATTACATGCGAGTGTGTTTCCCACTCCCAGTTTGGGGAGCGGCAGACGCACTCGTAGCGGTGGTGCTGAAGCCCCAAAAGGAGTGAAGAAACAAAGTGGGCGTCCGGTCGCTCACCGCCGGTAACGGGATCCCGAAAATGGTCCCGCGTTCTTTAAATGTTTTTGTACCAGCAGCGGTTTCTATTGGCTGACATGAGCTGCGGGAGGCGTACAGTAAGGGACCCCCACCGTAACTTTGGACGACAGGGCTTTTGCTTTTGAACTCTTTTTTGCCCTTCTCCTTGCTCTTTCTCTTGTTGCATTGTATTGTATTGCTTTTGAACTCTTTTTTTTTTGCCCTTCTCCTTGCTCTTTCTCTTGTTGCATTGTATTGTATTGACGAGGCTACTCACTCCTCAATGCTGAGTACTAGCACACACTTTTTTTGACCATGGACAAGTTCTTGTTTTCTTTGCTAGTTGTAGTTCGAAGTATTACTGTAGAAACTGCCAGATCTGTTTGATGTCTATTCTTCTGTTTGTTGTGCATCTTGTGATCGTAGTTGTCAGGATGGGACACGAAAGCTGGTACTAGATATATATATATATATATATATATATATATATATATATATATATATATATATATCTTTTTGTATTTCTGGAAAAAATATAGGAGTTTTATTTACAAGTTGATCAAAGTGATTGGGTCCGTGGATGCAAAAGTCATGGATGCACTGGGGCAAGCCTATGTAGAGGGAGTTCATTCAATCCATAGGCCGCCTACATGGTGTGGGAGATATCGAAAGCCTGCAATGGATTTGTAGTCAATAGCCGACGGCATAGTAGCCGAGTCCCTAATGGCCATGGTCATCAACCAAGCTACAAGTACTGGAGAGCTTTAGGTAAGGAGATCAACCGTGTGAGCCCTATGTTGCGAGGCAACAAACCAATGAGGAATCCATCAATATAGATAGATGCAGCCGAAGATGAATCTACATAATAAGAACAGAGAAACAAACAGAGAAAGCAAACCAACACAATATTTAACGAGGCTCGGCAATTTGCCTACATCCCTAGGGAAAGGGAGATAGAGAGATTTTATTGATTCCACAATCAATACAAGCGAATACCAGAGGGATACTTTACGGGAGACAATACATGAGGGGTTTAGCCTATAGCCAGAGAGTCTTAGAGATTTAGGAAACCCTAATTGGATTTGACCCCAAAATAGAAAAAGAGCCTGAATCCAGAAATGAGAACAAAACGCGTCTGTCGGTCGACTGACCCTTGTCCTCGGTCGACGGCCGGTCGACCGGGACCAACCGAGAGCTGGCTCATGTCAGCTGGTCGATCGCACCGGTCGACCGTTCCTTTACCACGGTCGTCGATTGGGCCATATCTGTGCACGTCGTGCACATCGGTCGACCGGGCGGTCGATCGGCTCCACTTTCGGTCGACCGGGCCTTGTCCAGGCCTGCTTCAATGCTATTCTCGCTCCTTTTGACTTCCGATCTCTACGCTATCTCCTCTATCTCCTTTATCTCCTCTTCCCTAAACCCTAGAATTGTCTTGCGTGACATTCACTCCCTTCAAAACACCCGGTTCTTGTGAAATGGCGGCTCCCCACTTATGGTTGAATCAAAATCAATTTTGACGTGGGCAATTATGTTGTGAATTCAGAGATGTCCCCACGACCAGATTGACTGGGACAATGCAATGAAAACAAACCACAGGATCTACTAAGGCAACGAGAAGAAGAGAAGAAGATATTATAAAGTATATAGAAAGCCAACACACAATATAACGTGATTCCACCGATCAAACAGATCGTGTGTATGTCCACAGGAGAAGGGGAGAAACTTCATTAAAACTTTGGGGGAGTACAATAAGAATACTTACACCTCATACTGAAAAGATTACAAGACTTTGAGGGCCGCCAAGAACAGTGAACCCTTGTGACTAAGCTTCTTTCACGAATCTCTCACCTAAATGAATTACACCCTTAGAAATTACAAATTCATTGGATTACATTGAAGTCACCCTAAGGGGTTATTTATATACCGTAAAACTCTCCTAATTCTAAACAAACTTCATCAATACGAACAATCACTGTCTCAGAATAAAAGAAACCCAAATCCAACTCGAATCTGAAAACATATTCAGAAAAGAAAACTGTCAGACCCGACATTAGTCGACTAGGTCAAGGTATTAGTCGACTAATACCATGTATTAGTTGACTAGGGCCAAATACTAATCGACTACTCTGATAAAATTTGAGGACCCCAACTCTCTGTCCACCAACTTAGTCGACTATACAATGTATTAGTCGATTATATCCATGTGATTAGTTGACTATATCCAGTATTAGTTGACTGGTAATATGCACAACTCTTTGTGCACGTCCGTTCTTTGATCTCTGAAGTTTTGTCAATCTTCATGATGTTTTCAGTCACAAATCTTAACAATCTCCCCCTTGACTCGAATACTTCCAAATCCGAGAATAGCTACCATGCTCCATGTGCTCGCATCCACACACAATTAAATAAAACTTGACTTCATCTCCATCTCAATCCCTCTTCTCCATAACCCTCTTGGGGTTCACAATTTGATTAGGTCGAATAAGTTCAGGCCCGACCTAAACTTTATCACCCAACGATCTCTTTGATCCACACAGAATTTATGAGAATTTACTCTACTATAGGAGTAACGATCTGAACTTTCTTGTTGTGTGCTTAGTCCCATCTCTCTTTGGAGCACAACTGAACATTCGAGCTTGAAACCATCGTAGTATTCGATTGCTCCACAACCATCGCTTTCGAAACTGAGGATAACTGCAATCTACTAACTGTAACATTTGAATTTTGCAACATATATGCATTACCGACATGTTCGGTCTGAACCTTCAGATGGGCCTCTTTGGAGACTTTTATAAGATCACTTTCATAACTGAAACTGAACCCTTTCCCTTGTAGGGCTCCAAGATAGATGAGATTGTACCTTGATTTGGGAACATGACAACGCCTTGAAGAGTGTGATGCATCCATCATAAGATCAAAACTGGATTGTTCATTCGTCAATCACCTTGCTTATTGCAGAATTCTCCATGAAAACTTCTCCCCCTTAAACTGAAGTGTATGAAGAGAACATCTTCCCATTGGAACTGATGTGCTGTGAACATTCATAGTCAATAATCTAGCTATCTTTGTTATCAATTAATCTGTTTATAATAGATAAAACATCACACTGTTCTTCATCTTCTCCAATCAGTTCAGTGATATTAGCATCTGGTTATTTCTTCTTTCGAAGCTAATAATCAGCTCTAATATGTCCCTTCTTGTGATAATAGTTTCACTTCAAATTCTTATGTTTTGAGTTACCCGTGGAACTTCTATTATTACTCTTTTCTCTTAAATAATGAACTTGCTCGGAATCACATGATGAGATTCACCCGTCAACTGGGTGTCAATTTTGTTCTTATTAAGCAGATGCTCCTTGACCTCATTGATCTTGATTGTTGACTTACTTCCATAAATGATAACTTCCCTAAAGCTCTTATATGAAGAAGGTAAAGAACACAATAATAAAAGTGATTGATCCTCAACTTCTGCCTTAACCTCTATCTTATCTAGATCATTGATAATAGAGAAAAATTCTGCAATGTGAGACTTGTTAGGTGTACCTTCATGCATGCGGTGAAGAAAGAGATGCTACTTTAGAATCAACCGATTCACCAACGCTTTCTTCAAATAGTGGTCCTGAAGTCGCTCCCACAACGAGGATGTTGTTTTCTCTGAAGAAAACTCATCCAACACTTTGTCTGTCAAGAAAAACTTAAAAGCCGTCAAGGCTTTCTCATCCAACTCCTACCAAGTTTCTTCCTTCATGTCTTGAAGCTTTCTCTCCCTTTCGAGTAGTGATTTCTTCAATCCGCTCTAGGTAAGGATGCTGTTCATCTTAATCTATCATCTGCTGAAATTGATGACACTATTGAACTTCTGAATATCAAACTTGATCGCAGACATTTTTAAGTTGACTTTGCTCTTATATCAATTATTGTGAATTCAGAGATGCCTCCATGACCGGATTGACTGGGGCAGCGCAGCGGAATTAAATCATAAGATCTACTAGGGCAACGAGAAGAAGATATTTCAAAATAGATAGAAAGCCGATACACAATATAATTTGATTCCACCGATCAAACAGATCGTGTGTACGTTAACAAGAGAAGAGAAGAAACTTATTAAAAATTTGGGGAGTACAATAAGAATTACTTACACTTTACGCTGAGAAAATTATAAGTCGTCGATAACCGCCAAGAACAGCGAACCCTTATGGCTAAACTTCTCTCATCAATCTCTCACCTTGATGAATTACACCCTTAAGAATTATTAATTCATTGGATTACATTGAAGGCCACTCCCAAGGGGTATTTATAGACCATATAACTCTCCTAGTTCTAAATAAACTTTATCAATACAAACAATCACAGCCTCAGAATAAAGAACACCCAAATCCAACTCGAATCTGGAAACAGATTCAGAAAAGAAAACTGCTAGACCCAACATTAATTGACTAGGTCAGGATATTAGTCGACTAATACTATGTATTAGTCGACTACTTTGACAAAATTCGAGAACCCCAACTCTCTGTTGGCCAACCTAGTCAACTATACAATATATTAGTCGACTATACCCAGTATTAGTTGACTGATAATGTGCAAAACTCCTTGTGCACATCCGTTTTTGATCTCTAAAATTTCGTCTACCTTCACTACATATTCCAGTCACAAATCCTAACACGTTATCCACCGCGCAACTTGCAATGGAGGCGCTGGCTCTATGATTAGGGATATTGTGGGCACTCTTCTAATAGCACGCAGTATTCTGTTGGTGGGTATATCTGTACTAATCACGAAGATAAGCGGCTCTTAGGCCGGCCTCAGGTGTATTGTAATGGAGCTAGAGGCTAAGAAGTTGGAAGGAGACTCTAGCTATGTGATTCAGTAGATTAACTCTAGGAAAGATGACAACTACTTTGAAGGTTCTTTTTCGGGATGTGAAAGTGTAGACACAGTTTATTGAGGATTTTGTGTGCTCTCGCATATATAGAGGAGGCAACATGGTAGCGGGTATGTAGCGGTGTGAGGACAAAGGGAAGTGCTTTTCAGTTTTCTAAGAATTTATGTCTGAGTGTCTCAAAACTATTTCGTATGAGGAGACTTGAAGGAAGTTGCGTGAGGGGACTCTGATTGGCACTTCCTCTTATAAAAAAGAGGGAAAAAACGCAAAAAAAACTTTTCAAAATAGTAAAAATAGATAAAATCTCGCTTGCAATCAGGCTACGACCTATATTCCATGCTAAAATAATAGATATAATATTAGAAAATAAGAAAGTACAGCTCGAATTGCAAACATAACATTTGGTTTTCTTCAACCTAAAATTTGAAATTGTTTTTTTAGTCAAATAAAAAATAAAAACAAAAAACAAAAAGTAAGTTGAAAAAAGATTAATCACCGCTAGTTAGTGATCCAAATCACCTTTTAATCCTTTCGGGCGATAGAGAGTTATCTAACAGAGTTGCAATAAAAACATTTGAATAGAAAGTAGAACTGGATTTGAAAGCTACAATCGTGTTCATCACGGACTTCAATTGCTTGGAGGATTTTGTTCTCGGCGTGGACGCGAAGCTTTTAAATTAATTTGGTTGTGATAACTCAACTCGACCCAAGCCGAGCTGAACCCGACTTTCGCGAACCAACTCAATGATAACCCGAACATGAAATTTATAAGTCGGTTGAGTCTGGACAAGGAGCAAAGATTGGAGTCGGATTGGGTTCAGTTTCGATCAGTGAATGTTATGCTCGGATTGGATCATGGGTCAGCTTCCAACCCAGCATTTCATCCGGAGTTTCCAGTGATTCAGATTGGATCACGGACCAGTGAAAAGGGACAAACTGCAACGGTTCACTCTTATGTCCTGCAGCATCTGTCGTTGCCTCGGGCACCGGCGAGTGCAGCTGGGGGCCGAGGATGTCTGGGCCTGTGCATGGGGCACTTGCGTTATGGGAAGACAGAAGAACATGACAGAATCCTCGTGTGGGCTTGGTAGAGTATGCAAGCAATCACTGGATCGAAAAGCATTCTGATAACTTGAATTCTTGCGTAGTTTGGTAAAAGTACATGCGCACTTTGTAGTTCGATTGTGTTAGCATTTCACCCGGACTCCCTGTGATGTTTGTGCGGGTACATGGCCGAATCCTTGCCTGCCACGTGAGAAGTGGGACGTTGACGGAGGTTTGGGCTGTGGAGTTTGAAACAAGTGCTAATTTTGGTGAGGGCATGAATATTGTAGTTAACATGTTATTTCTGTTTTATCCAAAGAATTATATATGTGGTCCAATAATTCAGTTTATTCGTAGAAATTGGATTGTTCGCTAAAAAAGGACAAGTAACTCGTGAGGTGTAACATCTATTTACATTTGTTCTTTGAAGATTTGTCTCCACTATTTAGGACAAGTATTTTTGAGGGAGTTTGAGGGAGTTTGATGTGTTCTTTAATTAGGAAAAGATGGGTTTATATTCTTGAGTTTTTCTCCCTCTTGACATTATAGTGTGTATGTATGATGGATCATTTGTTTCATTATAATTGAAATCGGATACAATTATCTCACATTCTCTACTCATATATTCAGACAAAAACTTAAATAAAGAAAACAGGGAAGAAAAGAAAAATAAGGAAAAAGAGAAGGATAATAGAAACTTAATAGTCATTAAAAGTAAGAGAATACGGAGAAGGATAACAGTAAAATTAGAGAAAATTGTGGAGCTATTAGCTTCTATTGTTTGAACTATAGTTTACAGTAACATTGTGCTTTGCAAGTGGGATGCTTCCCATTTATAACCAATTGATGCAAGTAGTGTTAATATATCAGTTATGTAGAGAGAGGATCAAAATCTATAGATGATAGAGTTTTTAAACTCTAGTTGGATAGAGAAGAGATTGAGAGGAGATTGAAGTTGCAGAAATATTGGAGAAGGGCAAGCAGCATCACGTTCGACCATTCGGTCGACCGACGTGCACACAGGTGCACTTTGGGCAAAGTCGGTCGACCCCCCACTAACAGAGAGTGGGGGATGTTAGTTGTTAGTTGGTCAACTGCTCGGTCGACCGCCCCCCATTAACAGAGAGCGGGGTGCTTGAGTCGGTCGACCGGTGGCTGGTCGATTGGTAGCTGCGTGGACTGAATCCATTGAGGTATTTTGTCTCTCTCTCTCTCTGTGCTATAAATAGAGGAGTTGTATCCCACTTTGGGAATCCTTGCTGAGTGAGTTCTTGAGAGAACCTTATAAATCCTCTTGTAATCGTGTGTAAATCATCAATAGAGCTCTCTCTTCTTCCCAGGGACGTAGACAATCTTACCGAACCTAGTTATATGCTTGTGTCTCCTTCTCTTTAGGTTGTTTGTGATCTAGAGTTTGTTCTTGACAGTCTTCAGATTCCAAAAAGTGGTGTCAGAGCTCTAGGCAATGCTTGGACTTTGTTTGATGGAGCGGATCTTGATTGAAAACTTGGATCTTATAGATTTGAGACTTTGGTGGGATAAAAAAATAGGTTTTTATCATGTTGGATCTCATCTTCAATCTTTTGGTGGAGAGAACAATGGGAAACTGTTCTTAGAGTTTTAATTGGTAAAAATTTGAACTTTATCATTTGTAATTTCATTCTATAGTTGTTCCATTTTGTTTGTTGAGAATATTGAAGAAAATAGCCAGAGAAACATCCGATGGGAGTGATTTTTTTATTGTAAGAACATTCAAAATCTTACCACTTAAAAATTGATGTGGTGAAGTTTGATGGCACAAACAATTCAAACAATTTTGATTTATGAAGATGCAAGGTATTGGATGCGCTGAATGCGCAAAATTTGAGAGATGCTTTTGAGGTTCAAGTGAGACCGTCAGAAGTAGATAAGAAGATTTAAAAGAAGATGAACAAGATGGCGTGTGGCATCATTAGGTCTTTCTTAACACAAGATCTAAAGTATGATGTGATGAATGAGATTTCTGCGAAGAAATTTTGGGAGACTCTCACGAGCAAGTATTTGATGAAGAGCGTCGAGAATCATTTGCATTTGAAGAGAAGACTTACCTTTTTCAGTTGAAGAGAAAAATCTCTATTAGTGATCACATTAACATCTACATGAATCTTCTTGCAGATTTGGTGAATGTGGATGTAGTGATCAAGGATGAAGACAAATCTTTGATATTGTTGAGTTCTCTCCTCGATGAGGGATATGAAACCTTTGTACTTACCTTGGAGAATATTTTTTAGCTACAGTGAGGTAATCACTGCTCTTGTGAACTTTGAATTTAGGAACAAAAGAAAAAGAGTCTTCTTTTAGCGAAACATCAGCAGAGATATGGCCATGAGAGGAAGTAGTCCAAACCGAAGAAGTGAAAATCAATATAGATCCAATTGGAAGCCCATAGTTGGTAATCACAAATTTGAAAAGAATCAGTATGCTTTCTGTAAAGAAGGACACTGGAAGAGTGATTGTTCAGTGCTCAATAAGTTGAAAGAGACATGATTAGAGGCCAATGTCGTAAAGTCGGCTGGTAATGATTCTAACTCTACTTACTTTTCACTTTCTATTACACCATCAGGTTGTTATTCAGATTTTTTCTGAGTGGATATTAGATATGGTCTCTACCTACCACATTTATCCCAGAAGGGAGTTGTTTGCAAGCTTTAAGGAGCTGGACTGCGCTTTGATATCGATGGGAGACGATCACATATGCCGGTGGTTTGTAAGGATGTTGTTCGTATCAAGATGTATGATGGGACAATGAGAGAGTTGAAAGATGTGAATATATTTCTCGTATGATGAAGAACTTGATCTCAATTGGAGCTTTGAAAGTAGAGAACCTGAGAGAGACTCTTGGAGAAGGAGTTCTTAAGATGTCTATTGGCTCATTGCTTGTTCTGAAGGGCATTCGACGCAATAACACGTACTACTTGATAGGTAGTGCAGTTATTAGATTGGCTCTGCAGAATAGTTAGATAATGATTCTACCAGATTATGGCATAAAGGGCTCGGACAAGTCGGTTTAATATCAGATTAAGTATTGGAAGGTGCATCGACCCTGTCATTTGGAATCATGTGACAGTTGTGTTCTGGACAAGAAGAAGATGAAATTTAGTACTGTTATTCACCATTTGCATGGTCTTCTTGATTGTGTTCATGTGGATGTTTAGGGTCTTACTAAGATTGCATCACTTGGAGGTCATCGGTACTTTGTCTTGATTATAGATGATTATTCTAGTCCTTGTTCGTTATACCTATGAGAGAAAGAGTAGGAGTCCTAGAGTTGTTGGTGAAGTGGAAGAAGCTGATGGAGAATCAGACAAGTAAGAAAATCAAGGTGCTCCGATATGATCATATTGAAGAGTACAAAGATTCTTTCCTACAATTTAGTCAGAGAGTAGTGGTATTGAGAGCCACTTTACAAATGAGAAAATTGGCGTAGCTAGAGAGATGAACTGTGCTTTGCTGGAGAAGGTTTAGTATTTATTGTCTAATGCATCGTTAGCAAATCATTTTGGGCTAAGGTGATTGTATATGCTAGTCATTTCTTAAATAGGCTACCGATGACTGCAATCGGAGGTAAACTCCGTTGAAGATTTAGTCAGGTGGAGCTGCTCGAGACCATGGTTCGCTTAGAGTATTTGTTATTCGAGCTATGTTGATGTTAAAAAAGACATGTTGGACTTTAAAGCGAATAAGTTGGTATTTTTGGGATATAAGAAAAAATTGAAAGGTTACAAGTTATGGGATCTAAAAAATAGGGAGTTTTTTCGAGAAGACATGTCATATTGGATGATGCTTCGTTGGTGAAGCCTACCGTCTCTCAGCAGATGGGGATGTGAAGACCAAGTTGTTAGTATCACAGTGGGTGGAGAGTGATGCTACTCCACATTCTTCAATTGGTTTAGTATCATCTGAAATTTCATCGGTTGTGACACCGGATGGAGATCGAGTAGCCGATATGGATGTTGAACATGTTGAAAAAATTATTCTATTGTATCTAGAGGAACCAAAAGGAATTCACGAAAGTGAGTTATGAAGAAGCGTGGCACATTGGTGAGGTAGATCAAAGGCTCAATTTAACAACCATTGTTCTTCACAATGATCATATTGTTGATGAGGTCCGTTTGACTCAGTCTAGTAGATTTGGTGCTGCAAAGAAGAAAGTTGGTTGAGCTCGGTGGAGCTCATTGGATGATATATGAGAGGCTTAATCTCTTGGGTAGGGAGTACGTAGGAAACTGTAATGACGCAACCCGTTTTGTGGTGCAGCCCGTATGAAGTTATTGGGCTTTTGAGAATTAGCAGCAATAAACTGCATTTAGACTTCACGTAGGTGAAGAGTTGTGATCTCGATGAGCAATCTTCTGGTGTGAAGATTGTTGAGCTTGCATATCCAGTTTGCTGAGCTAAAATGGTTATTTGGTATCTCTATTCAAATTTGATTGGACCGTCTTGAAGACATTTGCATTGGTGTTCTAGTCAATTGTTGAATGATGGTTGACTCATGTTGGGTTCTTCTTGAGGTCATTTGGAATAGTGTTCCAGTCAGTTGTTGAATGATGGTCGACTCATATTGGGTTCTTCTTGAGATCATTTGGAATGGTGTTCCATTCAGTTGCTGAGTTGAAGACATATTCGTTGATCGGCTTACATTGTGTCGTTTCTCTTCGATGAAGTGTTGGAAAGACATGTATGGTACATTCCGTTTGGTTTAGCTGAGCTAAAAAATTCGATATCATTATAATTGATATTAGAGTATGGAGAGAGTTGCTTGAGGGGGATAATCTCAATTTGGAATGATTTTGGATCAATCGTTTGGATCCGTTGTGATTGTTTGAAATCAATCGTAACTTTGCATTTGAGATTCTCAGAATCATATGGTGAGTCAACATCCGCATTTTGGTCTGCTTGGTGGAGATCCGTGTCAATCTCGGAGTAGAGATCATGTGTCGATCTCGTGGTGGAAATCCTGTGTTAATAGCGGAGCGGCGTTGGATTCATTAGTATTCAACTCAGATTTGTGAAACCTTCAACGAGGCGGAGAATTGTAGAAAGAGGATCAAAATATATAGATGATAGAGTTTTAACTCTAGTTGAAGAAAGAAGAGATTGAGAGGAGGTTGAAGTTGCAGAAATATTGGAGAAGGGCAAGCAGCATCAGAACGGTCATTCGCCCGGTCGACCGACGTGCACACAGGTGCACTTTGGGCAAAGTTGCTCCACTCCCGGTCGACCGCCTCACTAACAAAGAGTGGGGATTCCAGTCAATCGACCCCTTGGTCGACTGTCCTCACTAACAGAGAGTGAGGGTGCATGCGCCAGTCGACCAGCAGTCGGGTTATGTAGCTGCGTGGACCGAACTCATTGGGGTCCTTTGCCTTTGTCTCTTGACTATAAATAGAGGAGTTGTAACCAATTTTGGGAATTCTTGTTGAGTGAGCTCTTAAGAGAACCTTATAAATCCTATGTAATCTTGTGTAAATCATCAATAGATCTCTCTCTTCTGTCCCGAGACGTAGACAATTTTGCCTAACCTCATTTATGCTTGTGTCTCCTCTTTGGGTTGTTTGTGATCTATGATTTGTCTTGACAGTCTCTAGGTTCCAACAAGTTATAGTGTTTTCTACAAGATATCTGTGAGTAAATTCGCAAACTATGCATAACTTTTCGCTTCATGTATATCACTCTTATCCTTGACTCAGCTAATTCACTACATATATACACACAGTTATCACATATCAGTCATTTCGAAATAATGTCTTCTGGTTTTCACTATTTGGACATAGATGTACATACAGATATTCACATATACGTGGAGTGAGTTCTTCCGCAAGAATTAGGATAGTGCGAGGTTCATATCAAATCTACAGTGTGTCAAAGCCAATGGTTGAATGGTAGGTTCTCAACAAAATGCTTATTATTGTAGCCGCAATTAGCATACGTTACTAGGAATTTTTTGCTATATATACAGGAGCCATGCACTAGAGACATACATTCCTATATTGGAGAATTTGAAACATATATATTAGAGATTTTGTCGAGATTTATTCACAGAGATGGGTACTCGTGCAAATTCAGAAGGCCATCGTTAGGGGATTCGCAAGGGAGCATGGACTGCAGAAGAGGATGCATTGCTGATAAAATGCATGGAGAAGTATGTAGTTGCGAGGTGGAGCCTTGTACCCAAACTGGCTGGTAATATGATTTTCTTCTTGCTATTAGTTGCTAAAAGATTTAGTTAGTGGTTGAACTCTTTCATGAACTTAGTTGATGATTATGTGTTTGTGATGAGGGCTGAAGGTCTTATTAGGTGCCCGAAAAGTTGCAGGCTAAAATGGCTCAATTATCTGTGTCCGAGCATCAAGAGAGAGAAGTTTGAGGATGATGAGGTCGAAGCTTCACAAACTCTTGGGAAACAGGTGATGAATCTGTAAAAGATTGGTACAACTCCCACAATGTTTATTTAGGGCAAAAAACTCTTTCAAGAGTTAAAACAGTATCATAAATAATGTCAATAATTGGACTAGAAAAATGGTTTTGAAGCTCAATATTTTTACTCAAATCTAACTCAAGTGTACGAGTAGCGTTGCGCG